>JBBPLY010000065.1:41031-64782 GCA_038090035.1 Xerocomus nothofagi | reverse complement strand
AAGACGGCTCTCGTCTCTTTGCCGCAGGAAAGGCCAAGTCTATCTTGTGCGTTCGTACCCTCGATTCCGCAATGTTAATCCCGACGCGTCTAGCACCATCGACACGTCCACAGCAACCATATCTGACTGCCGCAAAGATGCACACGAGTAAGCACCTCACCCCCCAGCGCACAACCGTCCCTTGACATAGCCAGTGGCTGAGTAGCTCGCCCGTGAATCGCATGAAGCATCTCCTCCCCAACATGTTTTGCACCGGCGACGATGACGGCGTGATCAAGGTTCGTCCCTCTGCATGCGAGCTATGCCCACATACACACACACCACCCTAGCTTTGGGACCCGCGAAGGCCACAGGAAATACGTCGGTATACCCACCACTTTGATTTCATCTCCGACTTCTTATGGCTAGGCGACAAAAAGCAGCTTGTGTCCACAAGGTAGCTATCTAATTTATGGCAACCGCTCTCTCTCGATCATCCACTTATCTTTCGTTCCCTTCTCCCAACATAAAGCGCAGATGGCACACTCTCAGTGGTGGATGTACGTGGAAAGAAATCGGAGTCACTTGCACGGTCCGAGGATCAGGAAGACGAGTTACTTTCTATCGTTGCTATAAAGAAGTAAGTCCCCCCCCCTTCCTCCGCTCCCCGATGAATCTCTGGACGTCCATCCTGGGACTTGCAGTGGGACAAAGGTCGTCGTTGGCACACAATTGGGAATACTTTCCATATTCAATCGCTCTCAAGGGTGGGGTGACTGTGTTGACAGAGTTCCTGGGTAGGTCATGACAATGGAAATTTAATTCATGTTTCTCATCTCAACTCGTGTAGACACCCACAATCCGTTGATGCGCTCTGTGCCTTGCCATCCTCATATCCCTCCTCCCACTCCACTGTCCTTACGGGATCGTCAGATGGTCTTCTACGTGCTGTACAGCTATTTCCTACCAAACTCCTTGGTGTCGTTGCCGATCATGGGTCGTTCCCCGTCGAAAGGATCGTCGTCGACCAAAACGGTGAAGGACGATGGTTGGGCAGTGCGGGACACGAAGATACGCTCAAGATGACAGATCTTAAAGATGTTTTTGAGGATGAGGTCTCCGCCGACGGAGAAACTCGGTCGGATAAGGATGATAAAGATCAGGCACACTCCGACAGCGCTCAGGAGGCTATGGGGGCCGAGCCCGGGGGTGAATCACAGGATTCCGATTCTGATGCGCCAATGGAGAAGAAAAGGAAAAGAAAAGGCGGGAAGGATTCGCTGGTGGGCAAGAAAAAAAAAGGGAGGAATGAAATTGATAGCGAGCCGTCCTTTTTCTCTGGCCTATAGGGATACGGTGTACGTCCTGTTTTTTCGTTCGTCGGTTTGAGTCCAGAAGCTCTGGACAGTAAATGAAAGTCTCCAGTGGTGGGCTTCATATACCGTACTGGCCATACAAAGCAGACATCGCAATGGTCCAGGGTGCTCTCAGTTTTCGTCCTTTTTCGCACTGAATAGCTTTTGCTAAACCTGACATGTCACTCGAATTAGCGACATATGAAGACAACCCAAAGTACTGACGTGGAAAACTGATATTTCCCCATTGATGGCTTAGCACTGCAAGTCCTATCAATAGTTCCGGGACTAGCGGCCAAACCTGGAGATGGGCTCTGTTGAGCTGGTTCCCGCCCGCGGACGCAAATGTCGAGCGTCAGATTGCCCAGTAACGGCATCGACCCTGAGATCACGATCGTACCAGCGCCTCGCGAACGTCGACGGGGACCAGCTCAGGAGTTGCGGGGACGATAGTGCCATCAATTCCCAACATGTGCGGAAGTCAGTGGAAGCCAGGTGGGGTAGATTTGCGCACAGCGTGTGGGTCTTTCTCAGGTGTATGTTCTTGCAGTCTCCGGCATCCCATCACAAGGGATTCGCTGAGACAAAATGTCGAACTTCATCACCGTGCCAGATTTGACCGATTGGCCTGCAAGAAGGTGACATCCAGGTATTTGGGAAGTCGCCTTATTTTTGTTCTCTGCGCGGACGGACTATCAGTGGCTGACTCAGAAGCACGTGGATCTCACCGAATGTGATGCCGGATGTAGCAGACGCCGCGTCCGAGGATCAAGAGGTCGAGAATAAATCGTCATCAATTGGTCTTACAACGAGCTCGCACATATACCTTCTTCTAGTAACAATAGTCGCTGCTGGAGGATTGCCAATAGAGACTCTGGACAAGTGGGACCAATAGATGCGGTCAATCCCGTTTGGCCTAATCATTCCACAGTTCTCACCAATGCGCTGCATGGATACCCACACTACAGTGATGCACCTTACGCCATACCGTCATTAATGTGATGTCCTATTCGGTTGAGAGAGGAGATCTTGGCCCCTCAGGTGAGGCGTGCTTCTCCGGACCGGTTCGTCGTAGGCACCAAGATCTTGGAGCATTGTAAATCAGAGCCCCATTTCCCATCTGAAGGGTCGCGGCAGAACTGGCTGAGAGGTCGGGTAGTGACAGAACCTACACACTTGATGCAAGCCTTTGATAATTCGAGTGGAGATGATCGAATGACAATGTCACAAGAGTCCCAGATAGGTGGGTCAGGACCAGGCACAATCGAAATGGACAACACACCCTTTGTGATGGAGGCTGAGGGCTGAGCAAGAGATGAGTCAGGAGGCCTGACGCGCACACGTAAGGGAAGGGATGCGGAAGGAGCAGCACCTAGCTTCACGGTAATCTCACCCCAAGAAGCATATATTTTTTTTTCTCGTAACGCCTGCTAGTATAACACCGTTGAGCAAAAAAGCAGTGCCCTGTACCAACCTTGTCGGATGATATCCGAGGGGGCCTCCATATTGGACCTGGCAGAGACCGCCGAACTAATGGCACGAGGGTGAGAGGTGCAGCAAAGGGCCTGGGATGATTGTTTTCGGTGCTTTCCACGCTGGGCTGCCCCTGTCCGCAGGTTACCGTTGATAGAGATTCCGCATCATCGCAACGAAGATCAGATCCGAAATGGGCTTATTAGACCCCGGGCACAGCGAGAACCGTCCCAACCTTTTTCCAGGCGGCCGAGCGGTGTAATCACTATGTAATGTGAGGGCCGGAATTGAACCTAGTTTGGGCGGGAAGCTGCGAAGCAACTGAAAGCGGTGTGGCTGTACTGGTCGCCCTACGATCACTAGCAGTACGCTACTACCACTACCACTAGTAGTAGTACTACAGCGCTGAATAATTCTGCCTTCATCATGCTGTCACGAAACACAGTCGTATCTCTCCGCTGTGCCCACGGCCCCAGCAGATTTGGTATCCGAAACTTGTCGGCAAGAGCCTCTACTATTCTCGGCGCTTTGGATATACCCTTCGCGACCGAGGTCCGAGGAGTGTATGACGGAAGGTGGGGAGGAACTGGCGAAATTCTTGAGAGCGTCTGTCCAACCACCGGTGAAGTCTTGGCACGTGTCCAGTCCGTACGTCCTCTTCATCCCACTATCGCCGCTGCGGGGTTGATTCCGGAGTAGGCTTCACCACGCGAATTGCACGATGCCTTGGACAAGTCCAAAGAAGCATATCTATTTCTCAGGAAGTTACCCGCCCCACGGCGCGGAGACGTGCTGAGACAGCTCCGAGAAGCGCTCGCGGCCAAGGTGAGACGCTGCCAACCGTTACGCATTCCGATGTTCACCACTCGGACTCTTTTAGCGGGATGCACTCGGTGCGCTCGTATCTCTCGAGATGGGTAAGATCAAGACGGAAGGTATCGGTGAAGTCCAAGAATTCGTGGATATTGTACGTCGGAGCATGATGGTCGACACAACTAATTGCCAAGTCGTTTCCTAGTGTGACTATGCTGTCGGCCTGTCACGAATGATGAATGGCAGAGTCGTGGCATCGGAACGCCCTGGTCACACCATTCTGGAAGGTTAGCTCAGTCTGGGCGATCATTTCCTCCGTGACAGCTTCAGTTTGGTTGACTCTATTACACCTACAGTGCCAAATCCTCTCGGTGTTGTTGGTGTCTTGACAGCGTTCAACTTTCCTGTCGCAGTCTATGGGTGGTACGTTTGAATTTGTTTCCTTGCCTCTTGTAACACAGTCGAACCTTACCGCCACCTACGTTCAGGAATTTCTCGCTGTCTTTTGCAGCCGGAAATGCAAACGTTTGGAAGCCTTCGCCTACTACTCCCCTGTGTGCTATCGCAGTAACAAAGATAATCGCTGATGTATTAGAACGCAATGGGATTCCAGGTGCTGCATCCACGCTCGTCACTGGAGGCAAGGATCTTGGTGAGGCTGTTGTACATAGTGCGGACATCCCATTAGGTCAGGCTTCCATGGCCCCCGTCTCCTTAATATTAACCGTATCATTTTAGTGTCATTCACTGGCAGCGAAACCGTTGGCCGTGTGGTCGGCAAGGCAGTTCAGTCCCGTTTTGGAAAAACAATTCTGGAATTAGGAGGAAATAATGGTATGGGTTTTAGGTCTATCATGATTGACCCGAGATACCTGGCTACTCCTTTTGGCTTACAATCATCAAACAGCTTCAATCATCATGCCTGATGCAGATTTATCCATGGCTGTACCCGCGGTGTTTTTTGGTGCTGTGGGCACTGCAGGGCAACGGTGTACATCGACAAGGAGACTGTTTCTTCATCACGACATCGCCCCACGTTTCCTCGATGCACTCCAGAAACTCTATGCTTCCGTACGAGTTGGAGATCCCCTTGTCGAGAGCACGCTGCTTGGCCCTTTACATACTAGCGCCGCGGTCGAAATTTACTCCAGTGCTATCGAACGGCTCCAAGAGAAAGGTGCTCAGATAGCAACAGGTGGGCAGCGATATGACAAGGATGGACTTCGCCTGGGGAACTTTGTACAACCTACAATTGCGATTCCTAAATCCGTGGATCCAACTGACACTATCTGGAGCACGGAAACATTTGCACCGATATTGAATGTCGGTGTTTTCGACGAACTCGAACAGGCAATTGGATGGAACAATGCTGTTCCCCAAGGGCTTTCTAGTAGCCTATGGACGCGAGATGTGCGCAATCTTGGGAAATGGATTGGCCCAGAAGGCTCCGACACTGGGATCGTTAATGTTTGTTTCCCGGTTCGATTGTGGGGCGTGACTTGATGACACTCGCACTCAGATCAATGTAGGTACTAGTGGAGCTGAGATCGGTGCCGCTTTTGGAGGCAACAAGGTTAGTCCATTCACTCACGAGTCATTAAAAGTCTTCCTCACCCTCCGATGACTGCCTGTTGTAGAGCACCGGCTGGTAAGTTCAATGGCTCAGTCAGTCGTGGGCTGGGTTCACGATCATTTCAGGGGCCGCGAGTCAGGCGGTGACGCATGGAAACAATATGTGCGCTGGAGTGCATGCACTATCAACTTTTCGGACGCTGCGCCTCTAGCGCAGGGCGTCGACTTTTCGGCATGACGAGAAGGCGATGTCTTGTTACAGAACGCTAGTGAACAGCTGTACAAAGCACCAGCTCTCGTCGGAGATGAGTCCATCGTGTCAGTGGAGCTTAGCTTCTTTCACATCACGACGACCGGTGGGCTTACATCCATGTCATGTACGGAAGATACCCAAATTGCCTGTACTATGACGAGAATAGCGATGAAAAGTTCTAATTAGTGTCCTTGAGCCCGTGAGCGATCAATGTCGTGAGTGATATATAAACGTGAGAACCGTCCGTTTTCAGCCTGCACCGACAATCCAGGATCCAATTGCCTAGCTTTGCAACGACTTCCCCAGTGCCTGTCAAATAGGGTGTCAGAAGATCTAACCACGAGGGGACGAGGGGGGTCCCATGAGTATGTTGGCATGTCATCCCGCCCAGGGGGGTCCTCATGCCTTTGTTGAATTGGAGGCGGTGTACCCAGTGAATGCAGCATCGCTAAGCCAAGGGCGGTCAAGCCGACTGCACCTTGTACGATGCCGATTATAAGAACATTGGGTGATTATCTTACAAGAGTTCTAACTCCATCCCTACCGTTATAGTCCTCCAAGTTGACATCTCCGCAATTCTGATCCTGTAGTTCCTTCGAGGTCCTTGGCTGTACCCCCCCGTTCCCAGCGTTTCGTCTCCAACTTTCAGGTCGAGAATCAGACTGTCCCGATTCAGCGCTGCCGATGCAAACACCTGACGACCTTCCTTGGCCTGAGTTGGGCAATGTCTCAAGAGGCGCTACCCGTGGTAATCAAGGTCAGAAGGGTGCGTTGGGGCCTCCCGACCAAGAAGGTCGCTGCGTGCTGCAGCTACGAGTCCAGCCCGGCGTCCTCTCCGTCAAGCTAAATCGACGCTCAAGCGAGTGGTATCGCATGCTCGACAGCGAGGTAAATCGTGCTCTCAAACTCACTAAAACATACTGGAGAAAGGCACGGAGACGTCAGGACTAGTCAGTAACAACGTCCCCCCTGTTCGTGTGGTTCTTGTCATTGACGCGGACGTACTTCTTTTGTTCTTTGGCGTACAGTGATGCTCGTGCAGACCAGGATCATATGGAGCTGCATGAATGGCTGCAGCAGCTCAAAGATAAAACCATGTCCCATCTCGAAGTACTCATGCAAAAAGGCGACATCCAGGGCCCACCATATCTGATGCCCGATGACATCGAATTGACATTCCTACGGAAATTTATTGAACGACATAATTCGGGCATCCCCCACAATCCTCGCCTTCGCCACCTCGGGCCGGGTGCGCAGCCTCCACATATAGAAGAGTCGATGGAAGTATCCACGCCCGAATTATCAGACCCAGGATACCCTCCCCCTGGTTTAGTCGACCAAATGGCACGCCTCCAGCCAGGTATGCAAAGCTCCCTCCCCGGCTACCTGGATCTAGTGAATCAAAAAATTCGCCGTCCAGAGAACCCAGCTTCCTCAAGTCCCAGTTATGCACATTCACCAGGGACATCACATCGTCCTCATCTCATCAGACCTCCGTCGTCGCCTTCCACAGCGACGTATGAGCAATTGATACAAGAGGCTCGAGCATCAGGTGAGAGGACATGGACACGTCGTATGGCGTAGCTGCAGGGTCTGACTGTATTATGGCAAGGTCAATTCCTTCAGGATTCCAGAGTCACGCTGTCTCGAGCACAATCACAGACACAAGATGCGTTCCAGCGGTATACCGCATGTCTGGAAGGTGAAACTCGTGCGAGGCGGGAGGTTGACCTTGCCGAACAACATCGTGATGAATTGAGTAAGTGCCATAGCCCACTAGCAAGGTCGCGAGAACGGTGTACTAAAAGGTTTGATTAGTGTCTGCGCTACTCTCACGAACACAGACAACGGTCGGTACGTAAGATGGGCATTCGAACCCCCTTTCCCGTGGTTCTCACAAGATCACGACAAAGAATATGCACGTCATTCATCCTTGCCCCAAGAGGATGTTGGGAATTCCCAACACACACAGCATCCACAACACAACCAGCAAGACGTAAGATTAGGCATTCATCGGATGAGATGGGCCGGTTAACACCATGCCTTGGCAGTATTCGTCACACCATCTCGCGGAGCGGAGACCTTCGGTTGACATGATGACCCACAACAGCCCTAGGTCACTCGATTGGCGACAACCGGATGTGTCGAGCTCATATCCAAGCGCGCTGGAGGCCATTCCTCAGTCCGAGGTAGGGAAAGGTTTCTTACCGTCTCTTTGGACCTAAATTTACTGAGTAGATGCGATCATCAAGCGACTCCTTCAAGCCCGAGCGCAAGCACTCGCGGAGCTGGGAGCAGGCTGGTCAGGTTGATATTCACAGTATGTATCTGCGTTGTCATGGACTTGGGGGGCGTAATTTAACTTTTTGAGGTATCGCAGTCGTTCAAGATGTCACAGGTTTACCACCGCGAAAACGCACACATCACATGGTCGATCCAGGTGGTCACAGCGCCTCTCTAATGTCCCAAACGATGGCACTGCCTCTATAGTTTTTTTTTGGTGTGCGCTGGCCGCCTCTCGGTATTCATAAATATGCCCGAGGAAGCTCTGATGGTCTTCTAAGCCTTGTTACGGGAGATATTGGAAACCGCTTTGTCGCTTTGCGCAGCTCCGTATCGCTCTCTATTTCATACGCATGGTCACTTTAATTTCATAACCACGGACAATCACTTCTGGCCGCATCCGTCTCCTCCCGACGGCGCTATTCATTGCTTTGCTTGCTTGTGTTATCAGCCTGTATCAGCCTGCTGCTATTTTATATTTGCAAGGTTCGTTAGGGCCCGTATGAAAGCCTGAGAGGAAAGACGGTTGTTGAAACGTCCGAATCGGAGTAACATGTCTTCTAATTATGACAGACGGGCTTTCTTGCGCCTACCGAATGTTGATTGTTCTGGCGGTACCGGACGCAATCTCCACTCGCGTGATCACCGTACACATTCCCACCTGGGCTACACAGGGCCAGAGGGTTCGCGTCTTACAGTCGGCCGGTCTATCGCGGAACGTTGTCATGGAATTACGTAACGTAATGCAATGTGTGCAGCTCTGCCGAGCAACGGAAGACGAGTGCGGGTTGAACCTGTTCGGTCACCAAGAAGAGTGCTCGTGCGCTCTGCCAGTCCTCCTGAACATCCACTCGATGAGTCCCGCCGTCCGCTGGTTCGTTCGCTCGGTTACAGCTGACGCGAGGGGCTTTGACCGGAGTCCCTTGCTAATTTACCTCCAAAACCATCCAAGTTGCCGTGCGCGACTGACGGGACCTCTCGAACGCTTTGTTCCAATGTCCGCCCTTTGATCCTCCTCTTGATCGAACGCGCTTGGACAATAAGGGGCAGTGGCCCCAGTGTCTGGATAATCGCGTGCCGCACACGTGTAGACCGCATCTCATCTGTTAAAAGGCGTTCTTCATGTCTGTCACCGACGTATTATCTATTTTATCCTCTTCACTCCAGAAACGATCCGTTGTCAATTTTTTTGTCCTGCACTTTTGAAACGTCCTTCCAAGAACGCGCGCATTGACCATGATGAGTGTGGTACGATCGCATCATCCAAAGTATCGTAGTGAGTTTCCCTACTCGAATCAAAGGGGACAAGGACTGATTACCCCGAAAGCGAAGCTGTGTCGTAACTTTGCCAGCGGAGGCTGCCCTTTTGGTCAAAAGTGCAGCTTCCTCCATCCCGCATCGAGAATCAATCCTCCTTCCGTGCTTGCCCAACACCACTCCAATTGGAACTTGCTTCTGCCACAACTACTCTCTCTCTCTTACCAGCAGGGAGCTCAGAAAAAGATGCCATTGCAGTCACCACGGTTTCAAGGATCGCAACTCATTGACGAGGACCCATCACCATCGACTTCTCTCCTACTTTCTACGTCTGACTGTACCTCATCAGAACAACTGCCAGAGACTAGGCGATCCAACAGACGAAAGAGGTACCCATGCAGACATTTTAATCGAACAGGGGGTTGGTGTCCGGCCGGAGCTCAATGCAGATTGTAAGTCCTTTGCGTATACTACTACGGCAGTTCTAATTCATCGTTATTAGCCACCATGACGTGGCCGCATTACCTTCCGCGGATATTCCAAAGTTGGAACGTACACCCCCATTCGAAAATCATGCATACGAGGAAGGGCGAACCATCAGTGGCGGCGTTCTGATGGGTAAACAACTACCCTCTTCGCCGATTATAAGTCTGGAGCATCCAGAACATCCTCGATACAATCAGGTCGAGCCGGCCCAGCAATGTTTGTCCACCTCAGTGACCGCCCTTGATGACTTTTCAGACCAACCTATGTGTTGGCCCAACTACCCCTGGCAACCATATCAATTATATTATGGCGCTGTGCCCGCAGCAACTATCGTGCCCGTCCCCGCTACTGTAGCTCCATCTTCGGCCGTGCAGCACACCGTTTACCCCCCTCAAGCACTGACTGCACCAAATGGAACTCGGACCAGCCTACCGTTAGGGGCGTACGAAGTGAATGGAACAACATACTTTCCATCGTCCATGATTTCGGCTCCGGCGCCTGCTCCGGTGACACACCCAGTTCCTGTCCACCCAGCATCATATAATCATTCGATGGCTCCCGCATACCCGTACTATGCACCTCCCACCCTACCTACGAGCTACTACGATATTCCCAATCAAACAACGAATGTTCGTCATCAGACCTTTGATCCTTTTGCCTCAGACCAGATGATGCCAAGCGAACTGCCTGTCATTCCCCGACTCGAGGATTACCAAATATCGCCTATTCAACAAGATGTCTTTCCATGGCCACTTTCATCACCGCCTGTGCTGACCGGCGATCTGGTATCCACGACCACCGCAGACAAGCCGTCGGTCAGCCCAGACTACGAATTCCCTTATCGACCTCCGAAAAACCAGCGGGTCGGTCACGCACGTCGCGTCAGTGTCAACGTCAAGAAACAAGGTCGTACCAACAGTGGCTGATTCAGATAGTTTCAACGGCACGCCTTTTTTTTCCATCTCAGCGCGAGTCCACTTCATCCTTTTAGGGGATCGCATTGCTCTTGGTTTCTGAGAAAGTGTAGGACGTTGTATGCATATGTTATCTTTCAACTGTTTTTTTTACATCCTCGTCTTTATATCCAACTATATTGCAACAAGACCACGGTTGTTCCACTCCCTATCCATCTACTTTTCTTTTCTGATCATTATGTATCACATGATCGCCGTTTTTTGACTCCTGTTTCATCGTGCATCCTGTTTGTCTGAGGTGATACGCTTGTCAATAATGTGATATTGCGTGCCATTTTTCAACCATTCCCAATGCATTTAGGCGCATGCCTAGAATGACGCCTAGCGCCACGGTACCATTATGTAGTAGCGTACGAGCATATATCGTGATGGCACATCCGACTCGTCCCGCATCCCTCGTTCTTTGATTCACGTACGAATCGTTCTACACCGACTACATATCTCGGGGTCTCTGCGCGCAGGGACTGCTCGCCGAGACATTCATTGCATTACTACCCTGGATCACCCCCTAAAAACTTCGGTGGAGACCTACCGTGGCCGACGGCGAGAAACAGTACCGGTCCACGCGGAGTTCTGTACGTATGGGGCATCTACAACGTACGAACACGAGACGACTCAACCATCTCTACAGTGGACCTAGTGGGGATCTGCCATGACTCGGTAATGTCGATCGGATGGGCCAATTAATGCTTGCGCTCGGGTTCAAGTTCATGAAAAAAAAAAAAAAAAGCCATGCAGTGGGATACTTACGGTTACATTGTCGTAAAAGCAAGAAGGAAAACGACGAAAAATACTAAGCTGGTACCATACATAAACACAAGAAAAATGCTAGATGTGTGAATAAATAGATGAGACAGGTCCCAGATACTCAACCGGGGAGGGAAAAAAAAAGGATAAAGGATAAAGTTCTTCTGCGCCGAATCTTGTCATTAAACGTCTCAGAGTTTCAGCGACCGCGGTCTCACAGGGGTGGAGACTGACCCAGAACTAGGGCCAAAAAATAACGGAAAACGCCGTCGTGAATCGTCACGCAAATAGCTCGGCGCCCTCTATTCCGTACGTGAAATCCAGGACCACGATCTTTTGATCATGTGAGGTGCTGACGAGAGAGATAAAGTCAGCCTCCTTACCTCCGCGAACGGCCCGGTCCCGAAAAGTGCAAAAACTTACCTGACGATCTTCCCAACGTCGAACTTGACGTCGAAAATATGACTGGCGTGGAGATTCCTGAACTCCCGAACCAGTCGGCCCACGCCTTTGGTTTTCTGGGAAGGTGTTCCCGCCCCAGAATGGGAGACACTGTTCTCCACCGCCTCCCCTTTCCATTCCCAGACTCTGACACTCTTGTCGTAGCTCGTACTCACGATATAACCAGTCCTGGGGTTGAAACAAAGAGCTCTGACAAGCAACGTGTGTCCTGCAAACGTGTGTAAGCATTCACCAGTCGAGGCCCGCCACAGTTTTATTGTGCAGTCATTCGATCCGCTCAGGATGAGGCCGTCCTGTCACCCCAATGAGCAGATGCAATATCACTGGATGTGGATACGTGCCTTGAACTCGATACAAGCCAATCCCTTCTCGTGCCCCTCAAATACCCGGATGCATTCACCTGTTTCGACATCCCAGAGCATCATCTTCCCATCCCCACTTGCGCTAACAAGCCGGCCGTTCTCCAGCCCAACGGCATTTACCGGGCCTTCGTGTCCACGTAAGACCGTGTGGAGGGTCAATGTCTTTCGGTCATAAACATGCATTAAGGCGTCCTTGGAACTATATCTCATATAAATAGTGTCGGTCCGACAATCACGGAAAGAACTTACCACGAGACGATCCACTTTTCGTCCATTCTCAAGTCTAGTACGCCTCCCGAGTGTCCTCGGATAACTTTGCGTATCTCGGCAGATATCCTCCTAGGGGGACCAAGGCCCCCGGCAGCCGCGATTGCGTAGGAGTCTCTCGACTTTCCTGACCTACTACCACCGGCAGAAAGGCCGCTGCTTCTTTGCCCAAGTCCTACGGGTGTAGAGACAAGATCCCAGACACACACAGTACAATCGCTGCTTCCGCTGACCATGAAGCCACGGCAGACTCCGTCGCTTCCCAGATCCCAGTCACGTTCAAACTTGAGGCATAGAACACTGCCTGTGTGGCCCTCGAAGGAAGCAACACACTTCCCAGTCTTGATGCACCAAACTTTGATCGTCCGATCTCGTGAACCGGAGATGATACGCGACGAGTCAAAGTCAAGGCAGTAAACACTGATGAGAGCAGTCAAGTCATGGCGAAGGCGATATGCAATGACCCACCTGTCCCTGTGACCATCAATTCTGAGGACCCGAGGTTCCCCTTCGGGATCCCGCCACCGCTGTTCCAGAGTTGATCGACCACGATATAAGCTATGCCAATCGAGTGTGAGAGGGGCTTGTCTTGATATTGGTTGCGGCTCCGAAGGTGTTACCGCCTCTTGCTTCTCAACTTCGCGCACATCTCCATCTCCCTCGGAAGGAGCATCCGAATGCTGACCATCCTTCTCTCCGCATTTCTCGCTAGGGGATATGAACACCCCTTTATCCGCACCCTCATGCCCAAGCCTTGCAGTCTCCTTGAGCCTTATATTAGCCCGATCGAAGTTGACAGCCCATCCCCTCGGTTCGTCCCACTGTTCGCCGTCGTGTTCGTGTTCGGTGGTGGGCATTGAGAGGCCATAGACACCTTCATCCTTGACACCCCGATATCGGCGTCCGAAACCTCCAAAGGAGTCTTGGGCGCGGTGACCAAGGTCTGGGAATTTACTTGGGGCGTGACTGGGTACACGAGGAGCGCCTTCTCGTGCTTGCCATAGCCCCCACCAGACGCCGTTGTCAAATGCAAGGGAACGCCATGCTCTACAAGTCGAGGAAACTGCGAGGACGCTGCGTAGCGGCAGGTAGGAAAGAACCTGCAGAAAAAGCTCAGGGGGAAGCCGGGTAAGGGGTGTCGGGGCCTTCGGAACTGGTATGAGGAGGTCAGCGTTGATGACACCGAGAGCATGAGTAGCCGATTCTGACCTCCTTCGCCCGTGTGCTCTGGTTCCTGGGTATTCTCGTGCCCGTAATCGTGGGCATCCCAATACCCATATCCACACACGCATGCACCGTCGCCCCATCCGGTGCACGTACAGCCGACCAACTCACCCTCCTCACCGTCGAGTGGATCTAGGGCGCCATAATCTACATCAGTATCCACTCCCAGCGTGTCTTGCCTCACGCGTTTGATGCGACGCTTTTCCTTTAGTCTCCGACCAACACCCATCATGGGTGATGTTTTGCTCCGGACAACGGAAAAGCCAGGCATCGGACTCGATTTCGCACGCGCAGCGGGGATCGGCGTAAGCTGTGGATCGTGAGGTATGGACGAAGGTTGGGGAGAGCCCTTGGCAGGGGAAGCAAGGGATTCCCAAAGGCGAGATATTCCGGGCCTCGTGCGTCTGGGCTTGCACCCTAAGCCCATACTAGCACTCATGCTCTGCGCTCGCCCGTTGACGGTGAAATGGAATGAGCTTGCGACGGAAGTTGAGTTGGAACGGAGAAATGGCAATGTCGCGGTGCCACGACAGTGGGAGGAGCGGAATGGATCGGCATCAGCGACCTCGGCCAACTGGGAGGTGTACTGATAAAAAGTTGGACTGCTTGGGGGAGAGATCATGGAAAAGTCTGCTGTGGGAGCAGGAGATGGGGGACGCTCTGATACTGGGTCGCGTGAAGTGGTTTCTGAGAGAGGAGCGGGAGGGGACGATGAATGGAGAGATAGGGCAGTTGATACAGTTATGTTGGTATTAAGAGCAGGTAGACGGGATGGACCAGCCTTTGGCCCGTCATCGATAGGTAATGGTTCTGGGGTAGAGTAAGCGGTATAGTACGGCGTGGGTATAGCGGCGCGTAGATATCTCTGTTCAGTGAACTCGTGCGAGGCTTGTGCAGATCCAAGAGCGAGGCGTGGCTGTAACAGCACGGTGAGATCAGAGTCTGCGCTTGACGATCCGCTGCTCTTCCGATGGATATCGTTTGATTGGGAAGAGGGCACTGCAAGATCAGGCTTGGGAAGGGGGGTGAAACCAAATGAGCCTTGTCTAGGGAATGGCCCCGCAGCAGTGGGGCTGTGAGCTCGAAACACATCGTCTTCTGTGGGACTTGGAGGAGGCGAAGAGGATGGAGACGTAACGGCTGTCTCATAGGACATGGCAGAAGAAGCAGGAGAGGGCACGTCCAATGCCCAGGAAGTGTTGAAATCCAAGTCGAGGGTGAGATGGTGGGCGTGACGCTTGGTGGGCGTGTCGATGGAGAGCAAGTCGAGGTCCAACGTGGGGTAGAGGCTCCGGGAGGGTGGAGTGGAGAGAGCGAGATGGACTGGTCTTGGTTCGAAGGGGGATTCTGAGCCGGCGTGAGTGCTGGAGAGTCTCTGGGTGTGTGTGGCCTGTCTGGAATGGGTTGGAATAGGGCTTCGACTCGTCGCGCGGGGGAAGGGCACGGTCGAGGACGAGGACGTTGAGAGCGAGCGAATCGCGCGACCGTCCAGTGCGCTTCTACATGAAGTTATTGGGGACGTTCCCAGTGGTGTTCGCGGCGTGGCCGACATGCTGCACGTCCAGCACGACGAACATGAGCGAGTCGACACTTGAAACATCTTCCTCGAGACCCACCTCGCACGTGACCAATATGTCTCAATAATGACGATTTAGCGACACGGACGTCCGTTATATATACCGACTAGTCTCTACGACACGAGGTACCTCTATGAAAACCGTATTGCTCCCGTGGTCGGATCGGTCAACGTGAAGAGCGGCGCATGCGAGATGACGAGGGCGAACAGCGCCATCCTGCGAGAACAGACGTGGTCAGCATCATGTGGGGGCAACAGACGCCGTCACACGACTCGTCGGTGAACGGAGACAGGCAACATGCCGGGCGTAGTCGCCACACCAACGAGGGTCGGTCAGGATCCACAAAAGGGGGGGGTCCCAAACATGCGTCGGACGCTCGATGGGACAGAGCATAGTGCTCTGTGGAGAAACGCCCGTGCGGCTCCAAGGCGTCATAAGAAAGATGTCATGACGTGCAGCACGAGCCTCGGATTAGCGAAATAGAAAAAAGGTGGTTGTACAATAATCCACGGACGATGTTCATGGAAATCCATGATCCGGGCGTGGTGCTATTGCGGGGAGAACATTGCCAGACACTCACATGAGAGTGGCCCAGGGGGTACTTCCACCCTCCTTGGCGCGCAAGGGGTGCTGGTTCATGGCTCCGTTGACAGCAAGAACGAGAACTGGCCATGCGACATATCTATGGGTCCATTGCCCAAAACGAACCGCAGACCGGTCATTTGAGACACGATGCATCGAGGCTATAGCAGTCCATCAACGTACCTATTCCTTGTGACCATCACCATCCCAGCCAAGAGCATACCCAACGAGCCCATTGTGTCTGTAACGGCGCGTGTTTGTGAATCTCCAACTGGTGCGCAAAAGGTCTCTCACCAGACTCTGCCTTCCATGACTTTGGGAGGGTCAATCTGGTCTCCCGCGATGCGTCCCTCGGATCGTTGGTGCTCGACATGCTGGTGTAGCGTGTGTCCAACGTTGATTCAAGTCCCGCCGCAACCATGTCAATGTACACCACGACGGACGACGCTCTCAAACTATTCTTCCCTGGTCAAAAGATTTCGGTCAGACCTCTCGATCACCCTCAAGTCAGCTTCACCGTCTGCAAACTCTTTACGCCAGTCACGAAAAGTATCGTCGTGCTCGCCAAACACGACGACGAGAGTCTTGAACGGGTGGTAATCAAAATATACGATCCTCGCCATCTAGAAGACAGAATGTTCGAGATGCCTTCACACCCATACCCGTGGAATTTCCCCAATGAACAGGCAGCTGCAAAGGCTCGCCCCCAGAACTGGGAACTCTCTAACAGCGACCTGGAGCGAATAATCTACTCCGACGAACCCGAAGATCTGAGCGGAGAGGACCTAGCCACCCACAATCTCTTATGGGAGGAGAGATTTCATCGTCTCATGATGGACAGTTATGTTTCGGAACTCACAGCGTACGAACGTTTGACGGACCTCCAAGGGTCTGCCATCCCGCGCCTCGTCATGGCAGGTCATTTCTTATCGCCAGACGAACGCGCCATTCACCTGCCCGCCCTTGTTCTGGAATACATACCCTCTGTTAATCTTCGCGATGTCTCACCTGCTGCCATTACTCCCGCCATCTACGCACAACTAGTCTCAGTCATCAAAAGCTTCCCTTTGCACGGCGTCATTCACAACGACATCACTTTGACCAATATACTATTCACACCCCCGGATCAGCCTGTGAGGGCTGTTATAATCGACTTTGGATGTGCTGTGATCCGAACGAAGGATCATAATCAAGAGCACTGGATGATGCGTCACATCATGCGTTGCGCGTCAGATGTACGGTGGACCAGACGGCTATTGGAGGACAAGCACAAAGGAAAGCTCTGTCTTGACAGGTCTAGGTGATCGCGTCTACACGTATGCTTGTTAGGATGCATATCCGAGATACATTAGGACGCCAGCCTCAATAACAGTTTCACATTTACTTGAACTTTTGGATTGTCTGTGCTGGGATGACGATGACAGGTACCCTACGACTTGTAGAGATTCGGGTTTGCAGTGGTCGTCAACCACTTACTGAATGTTCTCCGTGCTTTGCATCAACACATTCCAAGCTACGACTCCATCCTCTTTTTCTGAAGTTGGCTCCCCATGCCCCCCCCCCGCAATGTCTTTCGAGTGTAACGTTTCCGATTGCATGATCTCCGCATAGAACAACATCATCAAATATGATTTCACGTTTGTACTTCCTTATAATGAGGGTTTCACCGTGACCACCTCGTATACATCCCGAGCTCGGTCCGCGAATTCCAGGGCGGAATCTCGTAGGTCCATTGATGCGACCCGTCAGTGCTGGAACGAGGTCTGTCGCTGTTCCCCGAGGTGCGTTCGTCGAGGGAGCACATACATAAACAGATCTTGAATGTGGACCTGTCTGAATTAGCAGGACGATGGTGAATCATGGTCTTGCAGCGGATGGGGATGCCTCTTATCCACCCAATACTCCGAGATGCCTTGGTCGATGTGACAACTCATGGAACCATGACTCTGAAGGCAAAACTGAGACCGAGAAGACACCACGAAGCTGTGGTATGCTCTATGAATCCTTCCCGAGAGCGAATCTTGTGATCGCCTGTCGTGGACATCATACGGAATCATGTCAGAACTACGAAGAACGACCTGTACTTTGTTCAGTTACACGCTATAAGCGACCAGCTTGACCACCACTATATGTGTCCAAATCTCGGGTTGGAGAAGAACGACACGCAAAGGGAAGAACTGACTACGATAGCAAGAACCTCTTCAGATAGTCGATCGTAGCAGCGTTCACGTATTCGATCACGCTCTTCTGCCTATACCCTAATACCGATTCAGTCCGCTTGAGCCAACAACGGAGAAACCGATCAACGCGATCCGAAGCTTACCGTGTCCTTCTCCTTCACAAATCACCAGCTGCGCCCGCCCCCCTGGTCTACCTCGCACGATCTTGTACATGGCCACGGCTTCGTGCACCGTCACTCGCGTGTCCGTTTCGCCGTGCGTGATGAAAAGAGGCACGCTAATATTCTCTGCATTGTTCAGGGGCGAGACGCGTTCGAGGAAAGCCCGAATGACAGGGTCCGACTCGTCCCCGTATTCGAGACGTCTGTTTGCACGACGTACGGGGGCCGTGTTCTCAAGGAACGTGACCCAATTTCCGATGCCAAAGTTGGCGACGCCACATTTGAGCTTGGAGGAATAATGCATCAGTGTGGCCTTGGACAGAGACTCGATCAGACAGCGGAACACATGCGAGGTCACGACCAAGGAAACCCACAAAGACCATGTATCCGCCATCTGAGCGTGCGGTGACATTTAACGTGCGTGTCAGGCGTAGAAGAAAGCAGATATTCACATGAGCCACCCATGACTGCAATCCGCAACGGATCCAGTTCCCCAGACAATCCAGATCCGATAAATTCGATCAATGCGTTGATGTCTCTGTCATTCTTCTCGTAAATACAGATGGGACGAGAGGCTAAAACACTTACTTGACTGCATCCTCGCGCTTCTCAACGTCGTCCAATGACATGTACGTCCTTCCATAACCCGAACTACCTCTTACATTCGGATAGATCACAGCAATTCCTAACTCGTTTAGAAGATAGCCATGGGTCGCACTATGTCTCGTTGTCAGTCGATTGTTCTGTGAGATAGTGCTTAAGCTCACGTCCTATACTGCACCGTAGCCTGTGACTCGGGGCCGCCATGGATACCGATAACAACGGGAGCTATGCTCTTTCCTTCATTCGGGTGATAATATAAAGCTGGAACCTCCAGACCATCAAAGCTTTTGAATCTGATCAGCTTTGGCGCGACAGCCTTTGCTACTTCAGGTGCTGCCGCCTGAACGTATGGTGTCATCTCGATATCAATGTATGCATTACCGTCCGGGGTATACTTGAGCGTCTGCAAGTCTAGGATTGCCCTTCGAACGAACCCACGGGAGCGATAAGAGGCAAGACGGAGCGCAAGCTCATACGGGCGTCCGTTTCGCCCATTATGTGCGCACGTGATCCATCCCTCTTCCCATCTGAGCTTGACTTCGACTACCTTGTTTCTATTCTGGCCACTGAGAGGCATAACATATAGCGCACTCCAGCCTTCCACATTCGCGGTGAAGTAAATGCAGGCGTCGGTGACTCGAAGGTGTCCCACCTCCCAGGGGATGGGTTTCAGAACAGGGACGGAGGTGCGGAGGTTAGGGGTAGTGATGTGGGTGACCGTACGCTGATCGATGTCATACGATACGACGGCTTCGAAATTACCGTACGCATTCGTGGCGAGATATGCCACATGGGGATTGGAAGGATCAAGGGAGAAGTATCCGTGCATTGTCGTCGCCTCTTCGCGCTCTGTGGCCCCCGGGAGATTAATACGCTCGACCCTGCCTGGTTCTGAGCCGGAAATGTCGACCACGAACATGGGCTGATAGACGTTTCCATAGGCGCGTGTGAGGAGCAAGTATTTGTCATCGACAGATATGGATAGGGTCACCCATCGCTCGGTCTTTCCATCCCTAAGGAGAGGGGTGACCAACTTGGAAGGAAGACTAAAGGGAGTTGAGTCGGTGGTGGCCCCAGTGTTAGAGCCTACCAAACGAGTCAAGTAAGCAAGGGTATCAGTATCGTTTTCTTTATTTGATACGAACGCCATCAATCTGGAAATATCCGTGAGAGGGTATCATAGCAATGGAACGAAACTGACTTGTTGGATGGCGATATTACAATACTGTTGTACCTGTAGTCGTCGTGCGTTAATCTCTCGATGCGACCTTTTCCAGGGGCGTTATCCAGTTCGCCATCGATCTTTGGCAAGACTTGTTCGCAGAGAGCGTCCTCCCAGTAACGCCTACCATCTCCGCGTCAGGCACAGTACGAATGGAATGGACCAGGCTTGCGTACACACCAAAGTTGAAAGTGCTCGTTCCCATTGAAGTCCATGGACATTATCGCACCACCCGGCCTGTACACACCACGCCAATCCTCGCCAGCAATGGGTCCGAATGTAGATATAATCCGGCCTGTCCCAATGTTGAAATATGTGATACGCTCCAGCTCAGTGTTGGTGGGGTCGGTCGAGATCCTGTAAACCTGGGACACCTGGGCATCTTCTGGGCGATGAGAGAGAAAGATGCCACCAGGTACTTCCCCAGAACCAGTCTTCACGGTGCGCTCAAACCCGTACAGGTCGAAGCCTAGTGATCGTGACGTTCGTTGATCATGACATCCGGACTGCACACAACAGTGAATAAGATCGAACATACCTCGAGCAGCATCTTCGTAGGCCTTCATGCCGGTAAATATATCCTGGGGAATGTCCGGAACATTGACCGCTTTGATTTTGTCGGCAGGCCTGGTGAATTCGAGGTCGACGTAATCGACAGGAGTAGCCATGTTCGACGACGTGGGAAGGCGTTCAAGAGTCTGGGTGTAGCGTCTCGATGGTGTTTATATAGTATTTTAACGGTCCTCGAACTGGAATAAAACCCACACGATCGAGGTTCGCATACGTTCCAACGGTAGCGCAGCGCATTCACACAAGAGATAAGATCAGCAGACTCGCACCGGGCTTTATTAAGAGCATGAGGTGTTTATTGGACGCAGAGCAATGCAGATTGTCACCGAAAACACGAGGTGATGGATCGCGCGTGGACTGATCTATATCGATGAGGCAGCATGCACAAAATGCGAACAAGGTGCACGAACCACGCATGATTCACTGATCTCCTCCATTGTTCTGTAGCACTGTAAGGATGTCGCTGATACCAAACATACGGTCCATGATCAATGGTGCGTAAAGTAAACGATTGTGTTGGACATGGCTGACCGTTGGAAAAGAGCGCGCTTCACCGACCGAAATTAGCGCCAGTCCAATACGGACGCTGGCGTTCGCAGCGGACGGGAAGCACCTCGTGAGTGGGGACAAAGAGGCGGTCCGAGTGTGGCGAATGGCGGACAACCAGCTGGTGGAGACGATGAAAGCAAAGGACGTGCGGTCCGTCGCAGTCTCGAAAGACGACAAGTGGATCGCAGCGGGCGAAAGCTGGGGCAAGATGACGGTGTGGGACAGGGAGACGTCCAAAGAAGTCTTGACGCACGACGACGGCCACACCGTCACGAGCGTCGATTTCTCGCCCGACTCGAAGCGGCTCGTCGTTGCGTCGGGCAGCCGTGCAGCCGTGATCTTCGACCTCGCGACTCGCAAGACGGCGGTTGGACCGCTCGTGCACCCGTACTGGATCGTAGCCGCCAAATTCTCTCCTCAAGGTAACCACCTCGCGACGGCCACCTTCCTTCGCGATTCCGTTCGAGTCTACGACAGTCACAGCGGCAGCTTGCTCGCAGACATTACAGAAAAAGTTACGCCGTTCTACAACACCGGTCTCCTCTGGTCGAGCAACTCGGAATCCATTTTCGTTGTATCCCAGAATACCGCAACCTCGAGTTCACCCCAGTCTAATCCACCCCAGAATGCAATCAAGCAAATCGACGTGCGACATGTTCTGACGACCAGCCCACCTACGGGACAAGCCCTCGACAGACGCCCCCACTCGCTCGCGGAGTGGTCAGTTCCCCCCGATACCAACTATCCCTGCATAGTCTCGTCCAGGTCTGGTGAAATCATCATGTACTCTGCGGCTGCTACTGTCACCCTCTGCGACACGTTGCAACGCACTCAGCATTCTCTCATACAGCTCTCTCAAGATGCAAATTCGATCGCACTCTCTCCAGACGGCCGGTCTTTAGCGATCGGTGGAGAGGATGGGAAAATCGCCTTTAAAAGTCTACCCCGCAGCAGTAGGCATCGGCATCTGTTCTCGGAATGGCGCCAGTGGGCCATTGATAACGAAAAAAACGAACACCAAACCCGCGATTAAGATAGGCGAGAGGCAGGATGTGCTCCACGTTGTACCCCCATGTTTCTTCGACTTACCTGTACGATAGTAAAATGCCCATAGGAATAGTACCCGTTGAGCAATACATATCGGGGAGCGTCGCTGCATGACCGGTCAATGTCGGACGTTGTACATTTGCGCGCATCCCCGTCTGTGACTTCGTCCCTACGCATCAAACCCGCCCCCAAGTCCTCCAATATCCCACTCGTTTTTGCTTATACGCCCAGCGACGATGGGACAGACGAGAACCTGCTAGTCCTTCTCCATGGGCTCGGTCAGTACCCCTTTTTCGTCCAAGAGTTTCCCCGTCCAACACGAAAACACCAATGCTCTAGGGGACAGCCATACACCCTTTGCAAAACTTGGTCGATCCTTCCATCTTCCGCAGACGGCCATTCTTGCGCTACGTGCCCCTGAACAGTAATCGTGCCCATCCACCAAGATCGACGGCTGATGCTGAGCGACAGTCCACAGGATTCCATACCTCTACGAACAAGCATTTCAATGGTACACGTCCTTTGATCACCTCGGCGAAATCGTCGAGCGACCGAATCCGACATCGACTCTCAAGGTCATGATCGACGTGCTCGATTATCTTATCACAGAGTGTACATGGCCTCCCAATCGCATCCATCTCTTCGGTTTCGGTCAAGGTGGCAGTGTCGCTGCAGAAACGGCTCTGTCGTGGTGGAAGAAGGAGCTCGCAAGGGTAGGGACAGCACCCGACTCAGTTCCGCCGCCTCGTCATCTGGGTTCGGTGGCATCTATATCTGGCCCACTTCTTTCTTATCCGACGCTCGCCACACCATGTCCCACACCCCTTCTTATATTTTCGCGAGTCACCGTTGCCAAGGACGTGTTCACTGCATTTTCAAAGGGGTTCTCGCACCCAAGGCAAGTCATCAAACCTGGAAGTCAAGGAGATGAGAGCATGCCACGTTCTCGAGATGAATGGGAACCTATCATGCAGTTGTGGAGCGAAGTATTGGGGAGGAGGATGGGAGACGGACTTTACGAAGTAATGACTGGCACAGCGGCCTGAGTGCGCAGCTAAGCATGTATCCGGACTCCCAGCTAAGTTTCGACACCTTTTCTTGTCGACGCTGATGCTGCATGCATCGAATTTAAGAATGATCAGGCTCTTTTTGCGAAGCTGCCTATCAGTAAATGTTTGACACGCATTCACCTCGGTTACACATCGACCGAAGGCGCTGAAGCTCAAAATAAATGTGTCTCGGATTCCGGTCACGAGTGAAGGGCAAGTGCCATGCCGTATTACCGCAACTTGTTCCCAGGGAATCGGCGATCATATCTGAGCTAACTCGACCTCCAACCTACTGGCAGGATCAAGAAAGCGAACCTTTCAGAATGTTATAAAATCAACAGATCGTCGGTGCTTACGAAAAATGCGGCGAGGTAACCAGATTGGCGTGGTGTAACTGAAATTGCTCCGTAAAGACACAGTGTCCGCACGAAGCGCAGTCGGCATTCACGAGTTCATTTCAATTGTCAGATGCTGCTGATTTCTCCAATCAAGAATCTAGACAGACAACGTCTCATGAAGCGAGATACCAGGCTCGAGGAAGGAACTGCTCTGACGCCATGTTGAATCACTTCCTTGCACAGAACGAAACTCGAATACTCACGAATCCATCTGTGTCTTATGACGTGTTTAACACAGGAGGCAAGAAATGATTGCTTCACAAAGTCATCGCACCGTACCCTGTTTTGCGATCACTCCCGTAAAGC
>JBBPLY010000065.1:19818-40933 GCA_038090035.1 Xerocomus nothofagi | reverse complement strand
ACATACGAACGTTGAACGTTGAGGATCGACAGTAGGAAACTAAACACCTTGCGAGACACGCCGTGTTAGAAAAGTATTCGCTCGGAATAATCCTTGGTACGTCGACATGACCTGAAGACAAAGCTCGTGTCAATTGCCAGACGAATGCAGCATTCCTCATACGAGCATATGGCAACTCTGAAAGGTTCGTCAATGCAAACCTGTGGGTGAATCAGAAGATCTTTTACGCATGTATACACACCTCGAGTTGCGTGTCGCTCATTAAAAGCTTGTGTCACAACGGAGGAGTCAATTCTGCTCAGAAAAGGTGAACTGCATTCCGTACTACCACGAACTGCTGCAGCAACTTTGGGTTGTCGTTCCATTCACTGGAGTACTAGCTCAAAGAAGCCATCAACGCATCTCTCTCCGTCGCGTACGGGCCTGGGTCATTCGGACCCGGCAGCTCGAGACAAGTGTCCACCCAAGCCAAAGCCCATGCACCATTGCCTACCTTAGTACCTCCTAGAACGCGACGAGCAGCGACCTGTTCCCAACGATGCCTGGTCGGCTGGGTGTCCGCACGATCTGCTCAAGATGAACAACATCAACGGTCAGTGGCTCCAAGAGATGCAGGCTCGAACGCACAATGTACAAGGCCCGTATGTGGTTCGTACACACCCATCGGAAGCTCTGCGTCGTCCGGCTTTTTCTTCTGCCCCACGTCCCCTTCGCCATCGACATCCATCGCGCCGTTCATCTCTTCTTTCCCTTTTCCTTTTCCAGAACTGGAATTGCCCTCTAGGACACCTCCACATGCGATCCTCGCTTCTTGCCTCATCTTTTCCCATCCCGCATTCATCTCCTGAACTCTCCTTGCAGCCTCCCACATCCAGTTCTCCCCTGTAAGACCTTCCCGGGACAGCATACTCTTCCTGACAGCACTATGGGGCCCGTCACTGAATGGACCCCATCCAGAGCCACCGAAAAGGGTGGTTGGGCCACCAGCACGATACACACCTTGATTTGCACCCGAAAACGTCTGACTTGGCGCGGAGATAGTAGCGACATTGCTGGAGGAAGCAGCAGTTGGATCTGGAAGCTCGCCAACAAGATCACCGGAGGAAAGACCTTTGGCAGTGATGTCGGCGAGCACGCGATCTTCGTAATAATCGTCTGTGACCCAACGTCCATCTGGGTAGAACCGACGTTAAACTCTGAACGGGCAATGAATACATGTCTCATCAATCCTCTCACCGATGATCATTTTAGCGCCGTGTAATTTATATGCGCTTCTCGCAGTGACCAAAGTGACGCTGCGTGTCTTGAGGTGGGCACCAAGCTTTCCGGCTTGTATGAGGGCCTCTTTTTCTTGTTGTGAAGCACTGAGTTTGAGTGCAAGTGCGTTACGGCGAAAGTAGTATAACGAGTCTCGAAAGCCCGAGGAACGTGCAGCATCGATAGCAAGCATGTATTGTCGCGTTGGATGTCGATCGGGAAGGATGAAAGTACTGCATTTGAAGCGTCGTCCTAGAGACATGTCAGACGGTTGATCATCAAAAGGACGGGCCCGACACGAAAACGATCGTCACTCACCACCAAGTAAATTCCCGTCGATGTCGATCTTTTGGTCGCCATGTTCGTCTGGGTCCGTGACGAACTCGTCGCCTTCGATATAATATATCTTATCTCCAACTCTGCGCCAGGCGCGCCCTCCTTCCTCTCCCTCCTCTCCGTCGCCTTCTCCTTCACCACCTTCCCCCGAGAAACGAGCCGGACCCTTCCCGCGACCCCGTCCTCTACCACGGCCACGAGCCTTCCCCTTTAAACGCGCTGCAGGTAGACTCGGAGCAGCCCCCCGTGCGCGTCCTTTTGGCCTTCCACGAGGTCGAGCGAGGGAGCGTGGGTCACGATCACCGCCCTCTTCATCATGTCCCTCATCTACTCCACTCCCCTCCAGATCACCCTCACCCTCTCCATCAACATCCGCATCGGTGCCCTCCATGACAGGCTCTTCCTCATCCAAAACGCCTTCGGATTCCTCCCGTTTTGTAAGGACGTCGTCCTCGTCGACATCGTCTGCTTCCTCTGGATAAGACGCAGGCGTCGGGACGACGGGCGTGTGGGACCGCCGTGCTATGATTGTGGCTCCTCCACGACCGAGACCGGGCTTGAAGATGATTTTATGACTGGAGGTGGACGTGCCGACGCGCTTCATGTGTGCCAGCGAGCAGTGAGAACGTTGAACAGAGATCAGTTGCGGCTACTATCGTGCTCCGGTTAGCGTTGTGGTGTCCAACCAGCCCTTACTCCGAAGCTCAACTGGTCCACAAGCAAGCAACAATTCATTACGTAATAAGCGACAGCCAGCACAACGGACGACGCGACGCTCTCGTTCCTCCACGCCATGTCATCTTTCCAGGACCTCCTCGAGGGCAAAATCGTCCGTATATTCTCGCGAGTTTCGAGTCCCCCCAATCTCTGACACACGACAGGACTTTCATGGCCAAAAGCAAGCGGACGCCGTCGTTCGCATAGCCCTCATATCGAGTACCGTAAGTTGCCCGGTCCACCCGAGGTATGCATGCATGTTCAATCATACGTAGATCCTTTCCTTTGTCCTCGGTGTCGCACTTCAATCGCTGCGCGTAACGATGGGAACGTTTGCTCTGTCAACGGTCGTTCTTGCGTTGGTACGAACGCACAGCTCGCTTGGGCCTGGATGTATTAAATGCTGACGGTGCGGCGTGCTTATAGGTCGTTCTTCCACCCTGGCCTGTATACAATAAACATCCCGTCAAGTGGCAGCCTGCTCAACCAGCCGCGTCGAAGAGCAAATAATGTTTCCTTGTCACCTTTTATGCAATGGTTTTGTGATCGCTTCTCTAACTGTGTGCAATGCATCGATATCAAGCTAGTCATGGTAAGTTTGCGTGATTACCACGGCGGCGACATGACACCCATCCACATCGCTACTGCGGACAACCCAAAGGACACTGCGCACCGGTGTCCGCGGTGTAACCATGCGCTTCGACTGATAGTTGGGAGACGTTGCAATGGCACGAGCGCTCAACGAAGACAGGGCCGTGCCATGATATATGGGTTGCATGCCCACGCCAGCTCTTTACGGATCACTGGCCCAGTGGGGAAGAGCAGCACCTGATTGTGGCCAAGGAAAACATCGTGCAGCAGCACAAAAATTCTAATACAACCATATGCCCAAGGCAAGGCGTATCATGCCAAGGGTTGATGACACTACTGCACCTCGATCGTACAGATATCGTCTATCAAGTCGGTCAACGATACCTCATCAAGGACTTGTACGATGATCAAACTGTCCGCGGCGACTCGCTTATACTCTATGCGCGACAGTGGCTCGAACAAGAGCGCGCCAAACGGCTGCCTGAGACGAACGATGAAACGGAGTGCTTGTGTGACTCTGTCGAGCGCAGCCGCACCCTCCATGAACTCTTGGTCGAGCAACGGCCGGATCCATGGATGGAAGAGACGTAGATCCTTGATCCCAGTCAAGTTGTCTGCCGTCTTGATCTCGATGTCCCCAAACGTGGATGTCATTGCATGATACACACGCAAGTTCGTCACTGGATCTGGACCTGAGGTGGGAACGAATTCGGTAGGGCGAAAGATAATCCCGGGAAGTCGCAGTCGAGTGGCAGCAAGGGAAGGTGATGAGAGTTTGCTGAGGTTATCATACAGCATTGCAACCAAAGAGAGGTCGGGCATGGATGAACGCAGTACGGCGACCATGCTGTCCATCTCAACCCTCTCGATGGGCTGAGGAATGTGTGGCGGCACAAGTTGCTGGTAGACAGTGAGGTCGATGGGTAGGCAGCTGTTATAAGTACCCGTGCATCCAGTCCAAGCGAGAATTGTGACATCACCCGAGCCTGTCAGAATATGTTCGAGGAGCCTACCAACAGCGCGATCGCCCTCGCCATATATGACTGGAATGGCAATATTGAAGATACCAAATAATGAGTATGCAACATCTTCCACGAGCGTCGTTTGGCGCATCGAAGCCAAAGAGAGCTTCTCGCGCACTCTGTCGAGGCCAGGACGAAGTACAGCCATCTCTTGCATAGACACTCGTGTGGCTTGTTGCATCTCCGAAATGATGGCGGGGGATTCTTTGTGGTTGGACAAAGTCAGGCTGAGGTATGGCTTCCAGTCCTCCGTGTAGAACTGGACAGACTCGGAAGCAATATATTCTTGGTATGTCCATGCCCGAGTGTTCCAGGTGCTCCGCTGGAGACTACCAGGCCTCTGCAACTGGGAGGAGACATCGCGAAGGTAGACGATCGTGAGTGATGAGCCGCGGTACCACGTGAACATTGCGACCAGCGACTCTTGCAGTACCACATTATTTAACTTGTCCACGCAGCAGGTGTCACTCCATGCCCACCGAAAGCCAAGAGAATGTGCAAGCGAGCAGAAGGTCTGTAGCTTGATGTTTGTGGGAAATGCTTCTAGCTCAGAGATCGAGATGTTCTCGACTTTCTGAAGCAGGGGTTCGTCGTACTCCCACCTGTGTGAGAGCATCACGTATTGGTAGAAGTTCTTCACCGCTCTCCAAATACGCGGATGGTCTAGCTCTGTCGTCATCGACGATATAAGTTCACTGTAGATCGGAAGTGTCTCGAATGCTGTTGCTTGCTGTTTCTTGTCACATAAACGACCAGTAATGGTGTCGATGAGTACCCGCGGCATGTGGCGGATGGTTTGCTGGACAATGTTCTGAATCAGAGATGTGGCATCGACATACCGATGACGAAGTTCTACCATCAATGTCTATCAAGACAAGATTTCCCAAGTGATACTGAGGAAAAAACTGACCACGAATACGTTCGTGAGGAGACTTGTCCAATTTCGAAAGCATCGTATGGAGTGCTTCAACAGCCTCTACATATCGTCCCGCTCCGTGTAATGCCGCATGCCTCCGCTCATAGCCCCGATGAGAGGATGGGTCGAGCTTGATTGCCTGTACGCTCTGTTATTGAATGTTGTCTAACAGATATACAGACAATACCTCGTCGGCGTCGCTCAGCGCGTTCCCCCACGAGTTGACTAATGCCCATGCTCTGCTCCGCTTGATGAGGATATCTGTGCGGTCTACCAGGTTGAGCGACAATATGATCGAGAAGTGTTCGACAGCTTTGCTGTAGTTCTGAGAGTCCATGGCAACGTCGCCGAGTGTCTCAAGCCTCTCCAAACATCGCCGTTGAAAACCTACGAGGAAGGATCGGACGGACATCCAAGGCATTGCTCACACGACCACTCACCAGATTCCCACCGTGCTTGCTCATCGCGAATACTCGTGTCCTCTGCTAACTCGTTCTGCATCTGACGGAAATGCTTGATTGCTTCTGTGACGCGACCGCCTTCTTCAAGAATGTCGCAGATCACTCGGTTCCTGACAGATCTTGGAAGTTTGAACTGATCCGAAAATGCCGAGTCAACGTTCAGCTTCGGGCTATCATGTAAAGCACACCTTGGCAGAAGGGTGGGTATTGATGCACTCATAAAGGGACTCGAGTGATTCATTGAGGCTATCCGCTCTATGTTGAGAGTCTGAGAGCTGCTTACGGAGTTGGTGAACCGTTTCTTCGAGACGCACGATTTTTCTGTCTGACGGAGGTAAATATTGACATCACGTGGGTCAGGGTGCTGTTATACACACTAGAGCTCCGCTCTTGTGCACGGAGGGACACGATGGTCTCCTCGAGATTAGCCTTTTCCATCTTCGCGCGCCGCAAAGCCCGTTCACAGAATTTCTGTTGCAGTCAGCAGGGCAGTTTGTGATCAGTAGGAAGTCATCTCACGCGGCGGGCTTTTAATGCAACTACACTCACATCGTCAGGGTAGGACGAAGGGAGGATATCATAGAGATTGCGAATGATCATTGTTTTGCCTCCACCCAGTGCAAGGTCGTAGTTTGGTGATATAGTCATGGACTTGATGGCAGCTGCGTGCTCGATGACGGGTCCAATTTGCTTGTGCGTCGTAGTATCCCAGAAGGATACAGAGGAGTCATCGGAGGCTGCAATGAATGTCCCGTTGTTCGCTAGGGAAATGCACCTGCAATCCTTACTGCTGTGAATGCGCCATTCAGAGAGCGTCATCCCAGTGGATACATCGAGACATTTGATGTTACCACCACGAGATAAGGTGAAGAGTTGTTTGCTATCGCTAGTCCAAGCGAGGGAATGGTTGAATTCCGAAAAGACTCTGATGGGGACATCGACGAGGAGACGGCCGTCCACGCCGTCGTGGATTCGAACGGATTCGTGGTTCCACGCGGCAGTGGCAATGAGACGTCCGTCGGGAGAGAATTTGACGGCGGCCAAGTAAAATTTGTGCAAGAGCGGACCGAGGAGTCGCTGGCCAGTCGAAAGCGACCAGACGCAGGCAGTCTGGTCGTCTGAACCGGTCGCAATTTTCGTCGCATCCGGAGAGACGTCTACCACCTGCACCCATCTGTCGTGAGCTTTGAACTCGGTCACCTTTTTGTGGTCCTCCGCATTCCACACCATCACCACGCCATTGTCCGTCACGATTACCACCCATTTTCCGTCTTGCGAGACTGCGATGTTGTTGATATGACTCTCCGCATCCATTGGTGCCCCAAACTCCCTGCCGTCTTCTATTCGCCAACGTCGAATCTTTCCTTCCCGACCACCGCTCATCATGTGTTCCCCATCAACGAGGAAGGCGACCGAATATATGCGATCTCGGCCATCGATTTTGATCGCTTTTTCGTGAAGGTCACTAGTCGATGACTCTCGGGGTTCCCATCAATATCGCACTCTCGTGTATCTCGCCCAGGTACTCACCATTCTTTGATGGCATGCTTACGCCTGAAGCCATACTCGACTAGATATCAGAGCGACGGAGAGGTGCATGCACGGTCGTCTAGATACGCATGTCTTGTTGTCGACAAGCACAAGTTCACACACCTAAAATCAACTTTGGATGCTTGCGAATCGACGTCCGCGTTTCGAAAGCGAACTTGTACCCGAGATAACATCGTCAGGAGTTGTTTAGCAGGATCGCAAGAAAGCCGAACGTGATTTTCAAAAGGGAGCCGCATGCCAGTGGTGCTCCTTGCTTCCTCACGGTTACGAACTAAGACTTCGAAACCAACCGCCCCGAATTACGGCCATGAGTTAGAACCTCGTCCGGAAATTTGGAACTTGGGGAGATACCAAATGAATGATAGAGACGAATTGTGATCATTCACACAAGTCAAGGATACAAAGTTCCAATCAGCGACCCTACAGTTCCCACTTCCCCCCCTTCTACGAGTCCCGACAAGAGAAGTGTCTCTCCAGAATTCCCAAGAGGTAAGAGAGCGAGCGACGAGCGTGCATCGTGATGTGGCCGTGGCCACCTGCACGTTTTTGTGTTCAAACTCGAGCAGGCGTACTAACTGCACGAGTTCGACTGTAGTGTCATTTACTCTGTTTGAAAAGAAGGTAATGAGAAACACATCAACGCATGGGGACGAGAGAGACGTACTGGAACGGGCTCTCATCTTTCTGCGCTTACGTCTGAGTCTGCGAGAACGCTTCTTCTTCCACTTCTCTCTCATACTGCAGGACACATAGCGAGTGAGCACGGGTTGGATTTGTCAGAAAACAAGGGCAGACCTGTTGGTCGATTGAAGTGGCTGAGGAGAAGGAGGGTGATTGATTGTTCGTGGATTTGGGGCTTGTGGGTGCTGTATAGTGGATTATGTAATGTTCTCACGTCGGCTGTTGACTTCACGTCTGTTTTTTTTTGACCGTCAATGCGGTCACGAATCGTTCGATTGACTACTCGGTCGCTTTCGGTCGCTGCCCGAGTTCCGCTCCGTGCTGCTCTACCACTCGGCCGTCCGCAACCCCGGATAACCCCCCCTCAACCCCAACTCCGCCGCTGGTCGTCCCCTTCGCAGGTTCCGTCAGCTGACCCCTCTCTCCCGGACTTGTATTATCACCTCCTTCCGTTGCCCGGTGAGCCCGATCCCTCCCAAGTGATCCCCGTCTATGCTCTCTCCTTCCTTCCCGCCCCGCCCCCATCACCCCGTTCAGCGACCATCCTTGGTTGGCTCCCCGCTGTCACAGAAGACCTCGACCCCGGATTGAACGACTTTGTCGAAAACTGTGCGTCTACGCTATACCTTTTTCCTTCTCGACTTCTCATTCCAGCACCCGTCAACGCTCTTCAGCACGATTTCGACCCCTCTTGCACGAAGCGGTCCAGGAGGCACTGCGCGAGGGTGCCGATGACATTTGGACCAACAGCGCCATCCAGATCCAGCAAGGATGGATGCACATTCATGGTGTGTTCCAATCAATGGTTGCTTACATTGGCTTCGACACCTACCTAGATTATCGCAACGTCCCTGCCTTGGGCAGGATTGGTGATCCTGATGATATCATCGCCTCTGTGCTCGTCCAAGACAGCAAGGTGCGCTCTCACATCGCATCACGTGACATAAATTCACTCTGAGCGTTCGATAAGATCCTATCCGACACCTATCAAGCTATGCCCTCTTACCGATTCTGCACTGCGGATGGACCAATCCAACTGACGGAGGGCCTGGCGAAGAAGCTCAAGAGCATATTGGAACGTGTCGCTTCGCGAGAATTGCAATGATATGACACCGCCATCGAACACCCAGATTCCATGGACGGAAGGCTTGACACCAAGCACACCTACCGTTCACATTGGCTAATCATGCACGCGAGCGATATTGGGACTCTTATTCGACCTTGTGCCCATCGCATCACCTCCACTTTTGACCACGCACTAATTGTGGGTCACATTGATGTAGTATATACTGCAAAATTTATCGAAACTAGCCCTCGTCCGCACATGGCTCACGGTGGCTTTTCACAAGTGGTTTGAAAGACATCCTCACTGGAGCCTTTCTCTGTATCGTTAACTCGAAACCTATTGTGTCTCCCGCGTCATGCGGTGCAGGCTTTTCAAGTTGGCGTGGTGATCCTGCTCGGTTTTATCTCGTCATATCCACTGCCAAAGACAACACGATTCCCCCTTTTTGCATTACCCTGACTGGCTATAATCCTCCTGACTGCTCCTTCAATGACTAGGTACCTGATTCTTCCTTCGTACGCTACTATCTCAAGTCGAGGTCGACTCAAGTCGCACATCAAGGTATCGAAATGCCGTCCGTCTCCTCGCGAGCCTTGAAATTGGCAGTCTGCCGCCGGGGCTGTCGACCGGTAGTATACTAGTATTGCTCGTTCATGACTGTCATCACGATCCTTTGCGCGCACTCGAACGGATGGAGAAGGAACGAATCATAGATTCAAGCGTGATGATGCTCGTGATAGAGCAATGATAGACATAACTTGTAGCAAATACCAACGGAGCAGTGAGGGGGATCGCCAAGTCAAGTGGCAAGGAAAGAAAGTGTACCGCCTAGTACAACCCCAGCCACGTCCAGCGCTCAACGCTTGGCAGTCGAGGTCATGGGGGGAAACCAAGTTTGAGTGTCAAATATAGAGATAACTATCGGGAAGCAAGATAATGATATGCAATCGCAAAAAAAAAAGATCAGTTGGATCCAGGATCGTAAGGTACGTTAGATGTCATTAGTTGGTAGCATGACGGGCACGCATCGAAATACTTTTTTTGTGTACGATGCGTCGAGCGCCTCAGGCCAGCAGAATTTAACCACGATACGAATCACGGGGCGAACGAGGGCCAAACAAGCCAGGGCTTCCGCGGTCGGGAACAAGCAAAGTGGGTTCAACGGACGGCGGGGTAGGGGCCAGCGCAGGATTAGCTGCAATATGAAGATACCCGTCACCAACTCAGAATACGGGTTCCAAACACAGCCAAACTCACGCTGCCACGTAACCCACGAATGGGCTGGTCTTTGAGGTTCTGGCATTGGTTCAGGAGGCGGCGCGCCGCCCTGTGGTTTCCGAATGCGACGGTTTTGTCGCTGGGAAATGGTACGCCAAGCTGGGCGAGTCGGTTGAATGTCCTCAGGCGGAGGTGGGACGTCGGGAGGTGGCGGAGGGGGAGGGGGAGGACCCGGTGCCATCGGTGGTTTCCTATAGCGTTTGTGAGCCATAGCTAAGGGGAACAAGAACGGAACAACAAACCAATCAGGATCGAACTCTCCACCTGGACCGTACTTCGACTTCATCATCATGAGGTATCCAAGCTCACTACAAGGAGGGTGAGTATCAAAGTTTGGACATCACTAGACAGCTACGCACTGTTGGATGTTGCGACGTTCTTCACGCAACTTGCCGACTTCACCCAACAGCATACGAACCTCGGTGGCAAGCGCTTTGCTGAATTCGTCTAGGTACTTTAGAGGGGGGGGTGTTAGCGATAAAGGAGTGGAGCAGAATGAAGCATACGTACACCTTGGACGTTGTAAGGGACCTGCTCGTTTGCAGTGGCGCGGACGGCACTGATAGTCTCCTCGTGCTGTCGGTTGTTGTCTGCTCTCCAACCTAAAATTCCTCCAGTGAACACTGAAATTCATGGAAAGCTTAAACTACTCACTGTCTGACAGAGCATTGAGAAGTTCTCTTTGCTCAGCGTTCTGTCGTTGCAGCTCTTCCATGACATGTTCGATACCTGTCCACTAGCCTGAGCCCGGTAGCGACCGAAAATGACTGTTTAGCTCACCAGGTTTGCCTTCGTTCGCTTGTCTTTGTTCTTCTTCGCGCTGCTTGGCCGCTGCCTGCTCATCTACAAGCCGCGCAACCATCCCCATCAACTCTTGGAGTTGTCCATCGCGCTCCTCCTTCCAACGTTGCTTCTCCGCCCATCGCTCATCCATAAGCGCCTTCTTCTCTTCGCAGAGAGCCTGGTTTTGTTGAACCATGTTAGTGAGATCTGCCAGTTGGTTGCGCATTGCTTCGTCCCGCTCTGCAGCTGCCGTTCGTGCTTCTTCCGCCTCTGTCATACGCAGCTGTTGCTCGTTGTCAAGCTGAGTACGGGTGTGGGCGAGTTCGTCTTCCAGAGCAGCAATTTTGGCTTGCCGTTCTTCGTCGAGGAGTCGGCGTTCCTCATCGAGACGAGCTCTTTCGCGGTCACGCTCTGTAGCCAATAATTCTCGCTCACGTGCGAAATCTTCTCTTTCCATGCGTACAGTATCCAAAATTTCAGCTGCATGTCGGGAGGCCGCATCCTGACTGGCTGCATGAATCGACTCCATGAATGATTCACGATCATGTTCTGGTTCTCGGGGGGGTGGTACGGGAGTGGGTGGCACGGGCGGAGCATGGGCAATTCTCTCTTCCAGTTCATGGAATAGAGCGTCACCTCGCTGTCTTGTTTCTGCATCCCTACGCTCTTCATTATCAAGAAAGATGTGTTCTCTGGCATCTTCGTTATCTTGGAATTCCCTTTCACGCTTCGTCTCGGCATCCTGTGCGTCATGAACTATGTGGCTCAGTTGACGTTCTGCGTCGTCCAGTCGTTCCTGGCGGTCACGTAAGGCGGTCTCGAAGTCGGTGTCCCCTGGCCCGAAAGGTGGTTCGCCTGGCGCCGGGACACGGTGAACCACTTCGCTTGGTGGTCGTCCCTCATCCTCTTCCGCAATCACTGGAGTCGGGGCTGCTGCACCACGCGAAAGCGTGCGTTGAGGACTGCGTTGGTCATCTCTCATCGTGGATGCAGTTGAAGGATGGCGGCGGGGCTGTTCTTCCATTGAAATAGAGGGCATGCGCTCATGTTGCACACGTTCGGAGGGTGTGATAGGGGGATAACGGTCGCTTGGTACGTGAGCCAATTGGTGTGCCAAGTCAGGTGAATAGGGACGATCTAGGGAACTGGGTCAATATGAAAGAATCATAGAAGTCGCAGTGACCTACGTGTACGGGGGTCTGGACCCAATCGGATAATGGTAGGAGGTAGCGGGGAACCAGGTGCGGGATGGGGAAGTGCTGTGGGTGCGTCTCCCTCACGGATTTCTGGTCTTTGGGACCTGGCTTCGGATAGTGGAGCGCGTACTCGATCATCAGGGCTACGCTCACGATGGGCAGAGCGATCACTGGGACGACGCCGGGGGGAGTGTCGGCCGGTATCATCTGGAGAGTATTCCCTCTCCGACCTCGCATGACGATCACTGGGATGGCGCCGGGGAGAGTGTTGGCCTGCATCATGTGGGGAGTACTCCCTCTCCGACCTCGCAGGACGATCACTGGGATGGCGCCGAGGTCGGCCTGCATCATCTGGGGAGTACTCCCTCTCCGACCTCGCAGGACGATCACTGGGATGGCGCCGAGGTCGGCCTGCATCATCTGGGGAGTACTCCCTCTCCGACCTCGCAGGACGATCACTGGGATGACGCCGAGGTCGGCCTGCATCATGTGGGGAGTACTCCCTCTCCGACCTCGGAGGACGATCACTGGGATGGCGCCGAGGTCGGCCTGCATCATCTGGGGAGTACTCCCTCTCCGACCTCGCGGGGCGATCCCTACGACCTCGATCACCAAGCCTAGAGGCATGATCGTCAGGATACCTGGAACGCTCATCTTCTGAACCGTCGTCGTGATAACGCCTCGAAGGTCTCCAACGATCGGGTGAGTAGTAGCCATCGCGACGATATGGATATCCACGAGGATATTGGCGACCGTAATACTCGCCTTCAGGGGAATAAGATCGATCGCGGTAGTAGGGCCTACGGAGCCTGTGCCGGCGATGAGGAGAAGGTGAGACTTCGTGGGGGGGAGAACGTGGGATTTCATGCATAGCGCGACTTTCTGGACTATAAAGACGTTCCGAGGGATCATGCACACCTATAGTGGGGGATATGCGAACATGGTCACCGAGTGGGCTACTTTGGACGACCACGACAGGTTCTCTTGTGGTTGTTCTGGAACTTGGTCTGGATGGGCCATACGCCGATCCTGCTATTGGTAGGGGCGGCTGGATGACAATAGGTGTTGGCTGTACAGGGAAAGGGGGTTGCTGAACGGCGACGCTCGGGGACACGGGAATCCCATATTGCATTGGCCCACCCGTGTGAACGACGATGGGTTCTGAGCGTTCACTCGGCTGGACTATGTGTCCTGGAGGGGGAATCGGCGCCTGCATATTGACGAACGTTTGTTGAGGCGGGGGGCTGCCAACAGAATGTGCGACCGGCACAACAGCGGGTACATCGCTGAGTGGGATTGGTAGAGCTCCGGGACTGGGGGGTGGCTGGTATGACTCCTGGGTGGGTGTCAAACTACTTGAATCACCTCCGGTGTGCGACGGCGGAATGATTATCGTACCGCGCTCCGGCACTGGAAGAGGAGAACGCGACTCAGACGAGGGTGTTGATGGGATCACCGGTCCATCCTCATGTTCAGGTTCAAGATATACTCTCGGACCCGACGGAGTATATCCACCATACTGTTCTCTTTCGGGAAGAACGGGACCCAGAGGTTCTGGCATTGGCATTCTCCATCCCATAGGCGGTTCAGGAATCACCGGGGATTGGATGCTCGGCGATCGATCCCTACCAGGTATGACAGGAGGTTGTGGACCAGGTTGTGGAACGAATCCAGCAGGATATGGCCCAAAGGGAACTACTGGTGCCATAGGAACTCCGGGGGGAGGGAGCGGCGGAACAACGAAACCACCCTGACCGAGATCCATGGGCCCAGGACGCCCCGTCGGAGGCTGAGGGTGAGGTTCAGGCATAGGCATACCTGGGTAAGATTGAGGGGTCAATTTTATAAATCATGCCGAACTCGAGGTATTGGTCCGACCTGGTACTGCACCAACACCGAAGCGACCCAAATCGGCCCTCAGCTCGTCAATGCGAGCCGTAACAGCCCGCAACTCGGCTTGCCGATCGTGCACATCTCTTCCGAGCCAGTCATTGAGACCACTCATGTACCTCATCAACTCGCGCTGCTGATCCACTGTTGCGAGTTGTGCGAGCCGGTGTTCCTATCGTTCAACATTACCATCGCTGCCTGGAACCGTTCATAAAAAAGACTCACTCGCAGGATTGCCATCAATGTGTCAAATAGAGGTAGTTGAACGACCGTCTGAAGATTCATCAATGAGATACCGTGCAAGATATCTGGTATCACTCACTGGACCCGGTGGCATTGGAACATAAGCGGGACCTTGGGCCTGATCACCTGGTCGTCGGGGTTGGCCATGTATTACACCGGGTGGTGGTGCGACGCCATCCTGAAGAAGACAAAATACATCAACCACATTCGGTTGCAACTGGCAATACAGCATACCTCAGGTCGGCGTCGGTACCAACTGAGAGGGGGTTCGACGCCTAGGTTTGGGGCAGTGGGAGGGCGATCGGGATACAAGGTATCTGGCTAAAAGTCGACGTTAGACCAGGCTGTCAGGAGGCAACTAAGGGAGCGCACCAAGAACGGCCCAGGAGGGCGTACATGTGGTCTCCGTTCTTCTGGTTGCGACGGGGGAAGGTCATGGGTGACATGTTCCAGAGGGGTACGACGTCGACCCGGGCCAGGAATTACAGGCGGTGTGTCATGAAAGGCTGGTTCCTCGGTTCTTGGTAGTCTCCCAGGACGTGAAAGGGGGCGTCTAGGTGGAGGTGGGCGTCGAATCGGTCGGTGCAGCGTCTCTGGGGAATAGATTGGTTGTTCCCGGTCGAACGGAGGTGCCGAAGACCGCCCTAGCATTGGACTCGTGCTCCTCGACCGGGATGGCCTCGGAGCAGGCTGGTAGATGAATGGAATCAGCTGAGGTGGTGGCTGGATGTCCGAAGGAACCGGTGCAGGTGGTACATTCAACAATTCCATTAGTTGTTCATCCAAGGAGGGACCAGCTTGGCGGGGTGCAGGCATGTGAATGGGAAGGCGATCCCGTCCCCGTCTTCGAACCAAAGTCTCCCAGCGAGAGAGCAAACTATCTGCGTCAGCCTGTGAATCCTCTGACTCTGTGACCGAGCCATCCACCGCTCTAGTCACTCTGTGCATCGTATCGGAGATGTGGATAGTCTCCCTTTCCTCTTGGGCCTCTCGCTGCTGTCGCAGACTTGTTGCTTGCTGGGTGTTGATAAGCATCTCAATGAGTGTCTCGATATGGTGCAGCCGTTCAAAGATCTCTGTATTGTCCTGTGGTGCAGCTCTAGACTGTCGAAGTTCATCCAGCATGTGGTTGGTCGAGTTTTGTCCGTCCCAAAGTTCGGTCGTCTGTTCCCGTATCTGCGTCAGCATGTCCCGAATGGCGGTCATCGTAATCCCTTCGACTGGTGGTCGGGCTGTAACACTAGAATCGGAAGATTCTGCAGAGGGCGTAGGGGACGAAGGGGGAGGAGTGGGGGAAGCCGACGACGAAGTGAGAGAAAGCGTTGGCCCGGGCGATAACTCGGAAGACGAAATAATTGAAGGAGTAAGATCGGATGAAGACGGTGACATTTCCGATGGCCAGGCGGGGGAAGGTGGAAAAATCTCCACTTCCTCGTCCACACCCACAAGACTAAAATCGTCCGAATGATGGGAGGACAAGAAAGATACCGAAGAAATCGACGAGCTCATTGAAGGAGACCTGACGGGGGGCGGTGTGAGAGCAATTGGGATTAAACCTGGCCGCGAGCGAGGGCCAGCTGGTGTAGCCCTGGGCTCTGAGATAACACACATGGCGCCTACAGACCGGTCTCTACGTTCAGATATGGTGCCGACGGACTGGTCCGTATGGGGAACAGCGGGATGCTCTGGTTGTTCTGCGACGACCCCCTCGGTTGCAACCAAGCGTGTGCGCACATATTCCGATAGATCGTACAGTTCGTCCCGAATTATTCGTACGTTTTCGGATATTTCATGAGTCTCCTGACCCCTGAAACGATCCAATTCGTGGATATGCTGGAGTAATCGGTCAATTTCGTGTGCCATGACTTCAGTGCGCTCGGTATGTGTGTGCGTTGGTTCCGTCTCTAGTTCAGAGTGGATAGAGGGCTTATTGCTTTGCGGGGTGCTGAGACTGAGACTGGGGGAAGGCGCAGGTGAATGAACAGGCGAATAGAGAGGAGCGGGGGATTCAGGAAGTGGCACCATCGTCGGATGAGGGTACTACGAGTGATGAGAACATGCCACATACGGGACGCATGAAATACTCACATAATGCACTGAGCTTATGCTTGAGCTACGAAGGCTTGACAAGAGGGAGGGTTCTGTTGACACCTCAGAAGGGACCGGAACATCAGCCAGTGACACAACATCGTCATCCGCCAGACTGATGCTAGTCGAAATACTAGAGACACTGGACACCGTAGATGGAGTGCGAGACAAAGACGAAGATGCCGTAGACGTTATCGAGAGAGGGGTCGGGCCACTAGAGGGTGAGGAGACAGACCGGGTGACTAGAGCCGCTACCACCGCTTGCGGCGGCGGCGGCGGCGGCGGTGGACGAGGCGCTGATGCCACCGAAGTGGTGATTGTTTCTGTCATGGCCGTCAAACTTCCGAAACTGGTCAACGGAGAAACACTAGGACGCATAAACGATGTTTCGAAGGAGGCATCCTGACCATCTTGAAATTGAATCGACTGCGTGAGAGGCGTCGGCTGAAGCTGTGACGATTCGTATGAGACATCAGTTTCTGAAGCCCATTGGGACGGGTGGATGGAGGGAGAAGATTCCGTGGTTGCTAATGGAGCAGGGGATGGAAGGCTCTCCTCGCTCACGGGAAGATCGCTCATGACGAACTCAGAGGACTCGGTACTGGATACAGTTGGTATACGGGATGACTCATCTTCGGAGCTCGACTCAAGGGTCGAAGGTAGAGAGATCGAGAGCTCACCGGAGCTCACTATCAATGATGACGGGGGGACTGCCGTTGGCTCGAGATGCTCAGATTCGAGATCTCCACTAGCGCTCGATATGGTGGGACTGAACTCTGAAGGAGGAAGGGGTACAGACTCGGGGGTGATGTCTGGAAGGACGTCTGACTCTGGGGATTGTAGCGAAGGGACGTCCGTGGGTGTCTTCGGAGGAGGAGTTGGGGCACTTTCGACAAGAAGATCAATGACCAGCGAGCGCGGCGTGCTCGCCTCGGAAGGGATGGTCTTGCATAACGAGGCAGTCTCGTAATGTGTTTCTGACTGCTCAGTAGGTTCACATTCGCAGGGCGCCGCCGTGACAAACTCTGTTTCCGTCTCCGTCTTGCACTTCTCCGCGGTCACATATTCGGACGAGACATCCGAGACACAACGGTCTGCCGTCTGGAACTCGGTGGAGGCCTCTGTTTTGCACTGTTCGATGGTCATGTAGTCGGTCTCGGAAGGAATTGAAGGCAGTGACTTGACAGATGCGGTCGAAGGTGAATTGGCAGTTTCGTACCCTTCGCTACCTGAGCTGTCCGGGATCTCGAGAGCAGACAGGGCTGCAGTGGAAGGAGCGGGAGTCGGAGTAGCGGAACGGCTCCTTGTCCAGGTACTCAACGTGGAGCGACTCTGCGATGCCGTGTAACCCGAGGTCGCGTTCTCCTTGTCGGAAATGTAGCGCCTCCTTCGAATTCCCGCGCTCCTGGACAGGGAAGTCGGGGAAGATGACGTGTAGCTGCTGTAAGTATATGATCCGTCATGCGAGTCACCAAGATAAGAATTGGACTCGGTACGCCGGTAAGAGAGCGTCGAAGGAACGATTTGTGTATTAGAGTCACCGGACGTGAACTCGAACGCCGTCTCGTCAGTTATAATACCAGTTGTGGTCGGGCGCACATCAGATGACGAGGTGGATGAATCTGACATAGTATAAAACGAGTTTGTGGTCGTGCGAGGCTCGCTCGATGACGTCCTTGAACCAGCGGAAAAGAAATGGTCATCCGAGATATCAGACAGGGGACGCGTCTTGGTTTTACCACTGGGGGGCGGAGTGACACGCACTTCACCGCTAAGCCTGGGGCCACTGGATACGGTCACTGGCGACCCATCTCCCAAAATTACGCCACCAACGAGACTTAAACCGAACCCGAGACCAGGCTTCGCACTCCTCGCTCGGCTGACCGCGGAGGCAAACTCTTCGTCAAGGTCAGTAAGCGAGCTTGTGCGACGTAGGGAACTGCTTCGACTGGGTGCGATGACACGTGGATCACCCGGGTAGAGGTATGACTGATTAGATACAGCTGCATCGTCCGTAGTACGCGTGTGGTGCGGAGTGAACGACGGAGCACGCGATAGCGATCCGGTGCTCGAAGAGTCCGATGACGTATGCAGGTCCGACAGACTAGGGATTGTATGGAGAGGTGGGACAAACACAGTTGATGCTGAACCGGAGCCGGAGCCAGCGCGAGAAACGCTAGTGCTACTCGCCATAGAGCGGATCGTTCTGATCGACCCCGTAGGAGAACCGGGCTCTGAGCGACTCGGCAATGTAACAGAACGATCCAATGCATCCCTGTGAAAGATGCATCAGTAACACGAGACTTTACACAAAACGACAACATACCAGATGGCACTAACCCAACGGACTCTCTGCCTTGCACTTTCTGCAGCCAAGCGTTCGACACCGTCACTGTACAAGAGCTGGAAAGGACATAGTAACTCCATCAAAGGAGGGGAGTCACCCTCGGCGATTTGCGCGCGAGCGGCGATTGTCCCGACGTCTTCTTTCGCGCTGGGGTGGCTCGGGGAAGGCACAGAGCGCACTTCAGTACAGTTAATCAAATCTAGTGTTACGACGCCTCTACCCCCGCCGCGAGCAATCCAAGACAGGACTAGCATGTGTGGGTACAGCAACGCTTCGCAACGTTGCCAGCGATACGGCGGTCCGGAATGCACGTTTAGGTACCACATATCACCGATGCGGAGCGGCTGTACGTCATGTTTAGCGCTAGCGGAACAAAGAACATGCTAGCCCGCACCTCTCGACTGTCTCGTGCATAAGCACCCAACTCAGTCATATCAAAGGGAGGCGGGATAATGCTGCTGTTAACGCTCTTCGGGGTCGTTGGTGGATTGTGACCGCTACCTGTATTCTCCGAAGTATGCTGCTGACCCCTCTCGGCTCGCGAGGCACGTCTTCGGAGGCCAAAGATGCCTACGGACTTTACAGCCGGTGAAACAGACGACTCAGTAGATGATTGTGCAGTTTTTCCCAAAGCCGGCGTGCGCTCCTTCCACGCAGAGACGATGTTGCGGACTGAAGTGAGAGGAGAACGTGGGGATGTTTGTGGTCGGCGTAAAGGCGAAACCGTAGGCGAGATGGCTGATGAGGTCGTCGCGCTCCTTGCTTCCGCGAAGGTGTTGGCAAATGTGCTTGTGAAATCGCTCGGACTTAGTCGCGTGTCACTCCTGCTTATCGTTGTCGGTCCCCTAGTGGGTGGCGCCAAAAGAGACGAAGACGATAGAGCATCTGAAACGGAAGATGCAGTGGAGATAGCCGAACCAGCCTTGCTCTTCGCCGGGGATGAGGGGCGGGAACTATATCCGGTGGATGTATAGCCAGTTGTCGTATACCCATAACCGGTCGTGCTGCTCATGTATGGAGTGGACTGACCATGGGGGAAGAATGGACTGTGGGCACGATTGCCTGGCATCGACGACGTACGAGAGTGACCGAACGAAATATCGGAAGGCGACGCTCGATCTTCGAAAAAAGCGATGAGGTCGCCAGTTCTTCTGCCTGATGGCCGGTCGGAGGTCAAATCTGTCACAGATCGACTGTGGAGATGAGCAGGGGAAGCGGTACTGATACGATGGGCGGAAAGGCGTGGAGGGGTCGGGTTCGCGGGTCGAGCGCCATCTCGCAAGTAGGATGTAGGACGGGATGGGACGTTCTCCGTACGTTCTGAGATGGTGCTCAAGCGGTTGCCTTCGCGATTATAGATGGAATATGTATCAAGACTGGTTGAATAGGATGGGGTGGTCCCCGTGTAGGACGACGGCCCAGAGCCACGGGACCACTCGGTGAGCATGTCCTCTGCATTGTCGAGCTCATCGTCAAGATCATTTAAAGTTGCCTCTACCTCGGCCCTTTCCTCCACGGAGTTTTCTTCGGTGTACGAATCGGAGGAAATCCCCGACCTGGTTGGGGAGACATTGACACGCCGCATGTGCCGATCCGATGTGGCACTATCGCTGTCCGAGGAGGCGAGAGGCGCGTCTGGGGTGACCGATCGACTCATCAGAAGATTGGAGCACGAGAGAGAGACGCACCAGAGCTCGCGTATGAGTATCTGGATGGAGAGAACATGGACTGTGAGTTAGTAAATGAGGAAAAGGTAGCGGTCCCAAAAGGCGGGGACCTTGGATCAGCGCTGGAACCGTAACTAGACATGGTCAGTACATCGACGAGGGGTATACAAACAAGTCGAGAAGCAAAAAGTCAACCAGGAGTCGCGCATCGCGACTAGTCACGTGGTCGTCTCCTCGTCGCTTAGGTAATCCATTCCCATCCCCTTGTCGTGCGACATCGGTAGCCTGCACCATACCCTCATCATGGCCGACGATATGGACGTCGACCTCCCCGCGCCGACATCGGGAAAGAGCAAGGACGACGTAAAGGATAAGAAGAGATTCGAGGTCAAGAAGGTACTCATGCCATCGTCCCTTATCATCTCCCTCTCACATCCTTGTCTAGTGGAACGCTGTAGCGCTGTGGGCTTGGGGTGCGCATGCTCGCGCCCGTCTCGCTGGGTAGGCCTCACACAGACACAGACATTGTTGTCGACAATTGCGCGATCTGCCGCAACCATATCATGGACCTTTGTGTGTGCTTTCTCGTCGCATTCTCGATCTAAACCCCCGACCCCCGCCAGGCATTGATTGCCAGGCAAATCAAGTATCAGCATCGACAGACGAATGCAACGCCGCCTGGGGAATCTGTAACGTGCGCACGTTCCTCCCATCCCCTTTGCTAGGAGCTAACCCAGCCCCAGCATGCCTTCCACTTTCACTGCATCTCACGATGGCTCAAAACAAGGAACGTCTGCCCATTGGATAACCGCGAATGGGAGTTACAGAAGTATGTCCCACTCCTAGAAGATCTGCTCGACATCTAACCTCGTTTCGCAGATACGGTCGCTGACCCCTTTTCACCGTCGTCGCACGGAAACTGTATCATAGAAATCCGCTATTCTTCTACGTGTACCAATTTCTTCATGCCGTGTCGGATAAGTTACTACCCATCAACTCCGAGCCCGATGTTGGTGCATCATGAA
>JBBPLY010000064.1:68882-80850 GCA_038090035.1 Xerocomus nothofagi | reverse complement strand
ACCGCAACAGAACATCTCGCGCTCGCACTCCCTCTTTTTCCTCATCCGTCAGAGATGCCGCGCGCACAAACTGCAGTCCAGGTGTGTCGATAAACCTCACCCTCCGTGCACCATTGCCCGGCATCGTCGTTACCACTTCTCGAGCACTCGTCGTAGTATAAGGCCCTTTCGCAGACCCTGCCATATACGTATCGTAGATCGAGCATACATTCGAGCCCAGGATCGAGTTGATAACGGCCGATTTGCCTGCCTAACCGTCCACGAGTCAATATTCGGACCCAGAATCCAGCTCGACACTCACGTTCGCCACTCCAGTCACAGCAACAACTAGCTCTTCGCTATTTCTCGCCTCTGCGAAGTTATCCAGATATGTCCAAACACCAGCAACACCCAGGGCATCATCCTGGAGCATCGGCTTGGCCTTTTTGTTCCGTAGTTCGAACGGTGTTTCGGACGGCATGAAAGCAGATGACACCCTGAATGGCAGTACCGTATATGACGTCCGTAGGTGCACGAGCCATTGCACGAGCGATTCTCGCGGCACGGCGTCTGTAACATCATGTCAGTTTGAGAACCCCGTCCACATGTTACACACACCCGTCTTGTTCAGCAACACCGTCAACTTGCCCTGTGCTGCTTCTGCCAATGCATCGCTGATACCTGCGGCAGGATCCCGGGCATCGACCACATGCAGCACCACATCCGCCTTTTGCACAACTTGGCGTAGCGTTGAAGGACCAGGGAAAACGGGTATGGCGGGTATCCGTTCTTTGACAACAAGGCTATCGTCCTTGTTTTTCGGTATGGTGGCCGATCTCAATGACATGACTCCATCAAAGCTTTGCTCATCTTTTTCGTCAACATCGATATCCACTGGAGTTGGACTCTTCTCAGCGTCGTTGTCGTCGCACGCCGCGGCTGCGCGTTTTTCGTCTTTTCGACGTTGCTTCTCTGCGGCTGTCTGAGGCAAAGTGATCAAGCTACGACATGGGCAGCGATCGACCATGAGCCTACCTGACGTCGCTGTTCCGCGACCTCTGCAAGGATTTGATCTTTATACGGAAAGTTGCTCGGAATGCCCGGATCTTTTTTCGATTTCTTTTGCACGACTGCGAGACGATCAGAAGGAGGCCGGAAATGAAGACCAGATGCAACGCACGCTTTCCTGCAGCGTTGTCTTTTCGAGTCTGTTTTTTGGTCTTTTTGCGGTGTTCGGAGACCTTGTGTTTTATCTTCTCCCGCTGGCGGGTGGTACCGCGCTTGGAGGTCTCTGAGATGAACTGATGAGGTACGCGGACGCTGTCGGGATCAGACACGCACTTTTTCGAATGCGAGGCATTTGGTAGAGAGCAAAGGGACTAGATATTACATAATCTCTCCATGGCTGCTTTCGATCCGCAACGCCATGTCGGCGTACACCCAGAGCGCGTCTCGCACGTCTCCTCGACCGACTATCCGGGACATCGTCCTACGCAAGACTACGCTTGGAATCTCGCAAATTTTCAACAGGTTCGCCCCCGTTTCGTCTTTGCATAAACACGCTCACCCGTCTCCTGCCAGAGACTAACCGTCCGAGTCGAGCGTCTCTCGAACCGTTCCATCGACTTTGATCTCGTCGGTGTCGATGCCTCCATCGCGAATGCCTTCCGACGCATTCTCATCGCCGAGGTACGTCTCCTTTTATGCCTTGCAGACGCGCGGACTGACACGTCCAGGTACCGACTGTCTGCGTAGAGCACGCGTACGTATGGTGCAACACGTCCGTCATCGCCGACGAAGTCCTCGCTCACCGCCTGGGACTCGTTCCTCTCAACGTCGACCCTGCCTTTCTGGACTTTAAAGATCGTGCGCACCTGCAGCCCGCACCGCACGACCTGTTCTCATCACCTCTCTCTTCTCGCAGCACAAGACGATCAAGCGACGGATAGAAACACCCTCGTGTTCCGGCTCAAAGCTGCCTGCGAACGCAAAAAAAACGTGCCGAAAGACACGACAGACCCCAAGGCCCCGTTTATCAACTCGGAGATCCTTTCTTCACAACTCGAGTGGATCCCCCAGGGCGAACAGGCGACGGTCATGTCCGCGAACGTACCCGCGCCGACGAACCCGAACATCGTCCTCGCGAAGCTACGTCCTGGACAGGAGATCGACTTGGAACTGCATGCCGTCAAAGGTGTCGGCAAAGACCATGCCAAGTTCTGTCCCGTCGGTAAGCACACGATTTCCCCATCTATAAAACTCGACGCACCGATCCCCTTCTCGCAGCCACTGCGTCCTATCGTTTACTCCCCGAAATCATACTTAACCCGGCGAAGCCAGTACCACCCGATCTCGCAGAAAAATTCCAAAAGTGTTTCTCCCCGGGTGTCATCCGCGTACACCCGCGCACGAAAAAAGTCAGCGTGGACAAGAAATCGACACGCTTCGAGTCGATGAGCCGCGAGGTATACAGACACCCGGAATTCGATGGCTCCGTCCAGCTCGCGCGGGTCCGAGATCATTTCCTTTGTGGGTAACGCCATACTCATCGTCACCGTACGTGCCTATGACATCCGGTTTTGTCCCAGTCTGCATTGAATCAGAGGGGTTCTACCCTCCTGAACGTCTGCTGCCTGAAGCGATTCAGGTGATGCGGACGAAAATCGCTACGCTACGTCGCGCCGCCGAGGCACTACTGAATGATACCGGTACGAACGAAGATGCCGAAATGGTAGAGGCATGAGATAACTCGCACCGTGTGTCCTGTAGCATCTCGTATACATCGTGTGTTACACAGCGGGGCACTTCGATACACGATTCAAACATAGCAAGCCTGAGCAGCGCGCGAGAAAGGAGCCTTTAAAAGCACCGAACCCCCCAACATTCACGGTGACGGAGCATCACTGACCATCGGAAACACCCTCCTGGGCTGTACGTGGGACTGCAAAATGGATCGGCGGCGTTTTCTCCACCGACGTGTAATGAAAGCTAGTGATGCGGCGGTGGTCGCCGTCCTGCACGCTTGCGTCTTGTTCGATCCTACCGAACGGATCAGATCAAGATGGACGGGAGGATCGTCTAGCTTACCTGGCGCTGAAATGAACGTGCGTCCGTCTCTGCGCAGGGGTCACGCGGATGCGGAAGGGAAGGGAGCGCGTGACGACGAGCGCGCCGGCAACGACAGCAGGCTATTATGTACAATAACATTCCCCGTCAACCGACAGGCGGCCAAAGATGAGACGGCACGCACGTCTTCGGGCTTGTCGTCGTTGGTGGAGATGAGGCTCGCATCCCAGGCCACGCTAACGTGCGTGGCCGCAGCGCGCCGGGCGACCAGGTCGTCCTTGAACGCCTGCAACGGGTGTACGGCGTGGTTTAGGCGGACCTCGCAGATGGGCGAGAATGCCTGGTCGAAGGCGTTCTCGACGCTGGCGTCTTGGTAAAGGGCGGTCAGGCGCGATTGGATCCAGGTCGAGTTCGACATGGCGAGAGCGTTGACCAGTGACACTGCACGGCGAGCATCAAGGTGACGCTTTAACACCATGAATTCGAAAGCAAAAAGCATGTACACTTGAATCTGTGCAGACTAGTCCGAGGATTCCACCTCTAAATTATTCTTACTTGCCATAGGATAGCCCGTCCGATTCCCATTAGCTTACAGCACGACAGCTCTCCCCCTAAGTCTCGTTCATCTCCTTCTCTTGACGACAGCAAGATAGCCAAGCGAACCACATCATCGTCCGCAGTTGAAGGACATCTTCCTTCCACGCCATCGATTGGTTCTGTTCTCTAAACTCCTTCGTAAGTTGTTCGCAGCGGGCAATGTTTTCAGGGCTGACAAAGTCGGCCGCAACCTTGACACAGTCCGCGAGGTTGCAAACCTAACGTACGACTAAGTTCCACGTCCACACGTACAACATCGAACCGAGCTCACCTGATGCGCACACCCGGCGGGTATAAACACACCCTCTCCTGGCTTCTGATATATCCTATGGCTTCTAATCCCGTACATGTCGAATAGTTCCTTCCTCAGAGCACTGTCAAGGTAGAATTGTTGCGAGTGTATGGGATCATGCTGATACGACCCTTTGAACTTTCTCCGGAGGAAGTGACGCAATTTTTCCGCATCACATGCACGGAACAAATCCCATGCAGCGCAACCTGGTTTCCCATCCGGGGTGGGCGTTGCATAGGTCATGATGTTGACAGCGTCTGCCATATCCATATGCAGCCTAGTCGATCCCTTGCTGCCTGCAGACTCGAACGAGGCCATCGCATTATACATTTTTGGACCTGCTTGATTCATCAGCTACTGCGCACTTAAGCCCCTGATCACGGCGTACCGAGGTCTGGTGCAACAGTATTACTCGGAAAATGTGAAGCAATATTAAGTGCTCCGTCTCGACGGACGTAACTGGGGACTGGTACGGCCCTGTTAAAGTCCTCAAAGAGCTCGGGGAATGCAGTCTTGAAATCAGTTGATGGTGGCCAATCCTAGCAAGTACAGTTAGCGTCAGCGATCGCATATGCTCACTGGAACTCGCCTTCAATTTCCAGCACTCAACCCGGCCTTCGTACTTTCCGAACCACGAGAAGAATTCGCCAACGGCAACGCGCTTATTCACATCAGATTGACACTCAAGTATAAGGCAACTTTGAGAGTTGTACTTCTGAAGGAAATACTCAGGTGTCCATTGAATATGGAACTTCGGAAGGAGACCAGTGACCACCAGAGGTTCTCCTTTGACCCAAAGGGGTCTGAATACATCTTCCGTAAGCTCCGAGTCTGAGACAGTAGTCGTGGGATGGGAGGGAACCTCTGCTGGCTCCGTTGAAATATTACTGGACGAAGGCTGCGCTTGAGCCCTCATGTCACCTGTTGGATGAACTTCTGTCACTTCCCCAAGTGTGGACGGCACAGCGATCTCCGAGTTCGATGAATCCACAGAAGCTCCATTTGGGACCGTACCGGTACCAGAGTTTGGTGCGGAATGTCCATTTTGAAGAGCTGGGTCAATGGCTCCAGTAACAGAAACACCGTCAGGGTCCGGCTCCGAAAGGAGTGCCTCCATGTCCTTGATAGCTTGTGCTAGTTCAGATTTGCAGAATCGAGACATGGGTGAGAAATCCTTGGCATGATGCTCGTTCCTGCGCGTGCAAGATAGGAAAAATGGGTTGGTGTGAGCATGTTTTTCTCGTTTAGCTTGCAAAGCTGCGATCTCTGCCTGCGTCGCGCCAGGCTTGTCTTCAGTCAAGTCTTTGACCTGTTCAAAACATTCAGCGCATGCTTCGCGGCCGCACAACCGGCACATCCAACTGCACGAGAATATCGAAGTCATACAGGTGTCTAAAAATATGCATTCATTTAAACACTTGGTTTCAACAAGCTGTGTCACGAATAAAACTTACCACATGTAGCACGAACTTCGCTTTCTCTCGTCCGCCGTATGATTTCGGGGTAAGTGAGGTGATTAAGCTCTTGACAAAGTGTGGGTAACAAAGCCTGGGCAATGGTTCGCTAAGCTACACGTGAGCCTAAGAAAGGGGCATATCAAGGTATTGAACCACCTTGGTTCGCCGAATATGTTGCTCGGTTAGAGGGACATTCCACTGAACGGGGAAGTTCATACTGGGAGCATCCGGCCGCTGATTTTCCACGAAGCTGATACCCACGATGTTCCGCTGGCTGTCCTTGAGAAAAAAGCGGATGCCTTGGAACCGGCATGTGTCACCGGCCCAACGGCGTGTGCAGGAAACACACCGCGGGAATTGTTCTGATCGGTATCGATTTGACATGCAACGAGCGAATTGTAGCTCAGGATGAAGCGGAGGAGCAGCCTCATCCCCTTGCCCACCATTCTCTGTGGCGACGATACCCACCGAGGCTTCATTGAGGTCAACTAGTGGTAGAATATTATCAGAGAAACGAACCTTCGCCGACTTTATCCTTGCCCTTATCAGTGGAGGTCGATGTGTACGAGACAGTTGGCATCAATTGCGCTACTGGGAGATGAACGCAGTTCCCGATCAAAACGACTGAAAACTGACCATTTTGAGCAGCAATCTGAGCTGCTTCGCTTCTTTTCCTGGCGTTATAACCACGTTTGGAGGATGCTTCAACAGGGTAAGGAAAAGATACTCGGAAAAGTAAAGAGCAGCTCGTACCATTTCCATCCGTGGTTTTTGCCTTTTTTGCCTTTTTTGATTTCTGGGAAGGTGGCTCCTCGACTTCTGATGATGGACGTTTCTGTACCTGATGTGGTGGGGGTGGTGGGGGTGGGTGTGGGTGTGGGTGCTGTACCAGCATCGCTGAAAACATTCCGGGAGGAGCGTGCATTAATGCGCCGACTTCAAACAAAGGTTGGCCTGCGATCGGTGCAGTGAAGCGTGCCGCTAGACGAACAGAGGCTCTTTCAGCATTCTGTAAAGCTTTGTTTCGAAGACTCAGGAAGGGATGGGGAGTAACATGGAAATAACAATTACATGCGTGATGAGGGTGAATAGGCTGTGGATGATGCTCTTGTGGAGTGTGGTTGTATTGATCTGGCCAAAGCGACCAGTCAGCCAAGGATGCCCCATCTGACTGCACGCGTGACTGACCGTTTTGAGGGTAGTCGCCTGATATTGCTAGGGAGCACGCTTTTGGAATTAGGAACACGAGTGCGTGTAGTGTGATGGACGTCCGCTCACCAGTCCGTTCGTCAGAGTACATTGGTGCCACGATCGGGGATCCATAGGAGACGCCTGAAACGTCGGATTGGGAGGGCCATGGACCTGCTGGCATTGCAAAGTTTCCAGGTTCATCCATCCTGGGCCTTGGCTGCCTCTGTGAGATGTCTCCATTCATCTCAGCATACATATGAGGTGGTATTGGATACGATCGACCGGTGGGCGGGCCGGCGTCAGGCCTGCGTTTCGGCGCATTTGGATCGTCATTTACGGGTTCCCAGCTAGCAGCGCGAAGGTGGAAGGAGGAAGCAGCATCTGGTTGCTGAGAATAGGGACCGTGTGGAGGATGCTGGGGATGCTGGTACTGGGAAACACCAGGAGAGGGCGGGAGAGTTGGGAGGTGGGTTGGATGAGGGTAAGCAGAGGAGTCGGAGGAAGGGTTGAGAAGTTGGCTGATGGAGGTGCGCTTGTCATGCATGCCATTCATCGCTGGACACGATGGGACCGTTCGCTCTGGGAGAACGGCAAGCACAGAAACGAGGAACCGTAGGGAAATAAGCGGTTGGGAGACGCGGACTCGCGGAGTCTGCTCATCCAGCGGAGTGTCGTTCATATCTTGGACTCCGACCCTCCCACCCTCCTCGGCAATCCGGCAGTGCTTTCGGCATCCCACCGGCATCATTAGCCGCGAACCTCGGATTAGTCGTCTTCGTGTCTGCGCGGTCGGTCTGCTGGCACGATCGTGTCGGCCCACGCGCGAGCACCGAAATGACCATCGCCCGTCAGCACCACGTAGTGTCGAGCCCTCTTGGAACGAGAATACTGCGACGCATGTGAGGTTATCGTCATGTGGTAAATAGTACGTATCCCCGTCGAAAACTCAGCAAACATGTGTTGTCCATCGCTCCAGCTACTATCCCACCTAAAAAAAAAGACTACCCGAATACTCGTAAAACCATCAACAAAACTGGGCGTGAATACCGTGTGAAAAATGTGGCGAATCCCAAAATCAGAATAACATAACCCCAAAAATGAGACCGACGAATACGACTAGTGCAATGTACCACAGCAAGCCTAGAAGAATTTGCGGAAGATCCCGGCGACCTTCAAGGGCATGAACAGCGGTTTGATCATCCAGAAAAGCCTTCCAAAGGTCGCCCACCACCGTCAAGGGATCTCACCTGGCTCATTATGGCCGCCTGACGGGTTCAGCGGAGAATCGTCCAGATGAATTCCAGCATTGACCTTCGCGCTATCAGAGCTTTCTCCTAGCTCTATGTCAACCTTCATGGACCCTATTTCACACAGAACACTCGAGACTTACCATGAAACGGAGATGTACCGTCAGTAACGGAAGCTAGCCGCTCAGCCGGCGATGATCGTTTGTATAGATTGTCTGGCACTGGGATCAGCAATATTAGATACCGAACAAATCTAGCCTCCGCACCCGCGATCGTCGATGCCACGACTACTGGACCTAACGGACAATAAGCTCCTTTGCTCAAAGAATAGACTACAGGATGCTTACTTGACGTCGTTGCTCCTTCGTGCTTATTCGTCGAATCCGGTCCATTGTTCGTCGAAGATGTCGAGGGGTTTTTACTGAGTTTCAGCAATGCGTCCAATTTCTCCGACGGGGGTAAGACGTTCGAAGACAAAATAAGGGGTACGCCTTCGTAATGCCCCTCCGTCTTTCCGATGGACGACGAACGACTTGGAGAGTTCATCGGCGTGGCTCTCCCTTCAGGCACATGTAAGCGACGAGCGACAGCCTGAGCTTGTGTGTTTTGTTCTGTTGAAATCGACTTTGCAGCTTCCGGACGTAAGTCGGCCCACATTTGCAATGCTTTGATAGAGCCCCACTCGATGATCTTGTTGTTGAGCCATTGCAATGACACAGGTTTTGTTAGAAAGTCATTGCATCCCGCTGCGAGTGCAGCAACTCGATCGCTTTGAAGGGAAGACGCTGTTAGTGCGACGATGATGACCGACGAGCGATAGGGCGATGTCAATGTACGTGACTCGGATGGGGCAACATCGGAAGGGGTGCGAGCACTGATGTCAGACTGAGGGGTCGAGGGAGTACATACAGCCGCTTCTAGTTGTCGAATCTCCTTCGTTGCCTGAATTCCATCCATGACGGGCATTTGAATGTCCATCTGTAGCCTCGTCAGAAATTTTTAAAATTTCACTCACTCATGCTCACCAAGATAAGATGGAAACCCCCACTGCGCCATTTTTGTACGGCCTCCTCTCCATTCTTTGCTACGTCATACTTGATTTTCTTTTTTCGCATAAACGTCGACAGAATCGTCTGATTGATCGGGTTATCTGCACCAACAGATTAACATATATCGCAGTGAGAGTGAACGCTACGAACCATCAACGATGAGCACGCTAATCGGCGGGACGATGTTCGTGTCGGTTGCTCCCTTCCCTACCTTTGTAGGCAGGGTGGGTGGTATCAAAGGCTTCTGCTCTTGTATTCGCCTGGAAGGCCGCCTCGTGAAATTGCTCGTAGGCGGTTCAGGAAGGTTGGGAGACCCTGGTGGCGATGATGTCTTCCTCGTATCGACTGAATTCCCCTTCCACGAAGTAGGAGAGGGACCAACGTCATCGGCCAATACAGATGGTTTCCTAGCCTTCCCTTTCGCGGCAGAATTGGCTATGGGATCAGGGCTGGGTGACGAATCCTGGCGATGGGGGATAGGTGTACTAGGCCCTTGAGTGTGGAGTGCAGAAAAGGAAACAGCCTGTTGAGCTGGGTTCTTGTCCTCACTGCTTGACGGTCGACGTGACGCTGGTCGGCGTGCCCTGTCTGGTGCAGGCATAAGTAACTGCCCTTTCGGTACTTCGATAGAGCTGGTTACTCCGGGTGTCTTGGCCCCTTTAGCCCTCGGTTGGAATACGATACCAGCCGGTTGACCATCCGGACTAGAGATCACGAGTCCAGAAGCGGGTGACATGCCAAGTTTCATAGAACCATCAGGGAAGTACTCTGCCGTATCCGAAATGGCAAGCGGAGATGGTGGATGTAAAGCATGCGGTTCGCCAATCACTTCCCTCGGCGACTTGACAGCACGATCAGAGGTTGCACGAGGAGAGTAAACAGGTCGCGACGGAGGTGACTTCGGAGTAGTTTGCCCGTGATTGAAAAAAGGTGGTCCGTGGATCCCTGGACTCGTCGGGGAGTTCGCAATGGGAGCAAACAGAGGATCGACAACAGGCTTCGTCACCGCAGTGTGGAGGGCAGTCAAGAACCGACGCGGTCCTGCTGGCTTTGGGATAATCATGACGTCCAGAGGTGGCTTGGTGAATGCGTCTACCGAAAGAGTAAAGTCTATTTGAACGATGTCCTTGACAGCCTTGTAGTTTGCTATACTCGTGAAATGCACGATAACATTTGCAGATGTTGCTTGTACACCAGTGGGAGAACCATATCCCAACGCTCTGGCTATCTGCGGGGAGGACTTGGGTCGGTGATGAGCAGCCAGCGACGGCCGTTTCCCCCGTGAGTGTACGGTAGGTTGGAGAGGCAGCCGCGAAGCACGATCCTTCTGTATCCTCTCACGCAGAACTGACACGTCGTCGTCAATGAATATGAAAGTCCCTGACGGTGTGGCTCGGGGAGTCCCATTGGATGACAGGCTAGAATTTTCATGATTGGTGTCTGCAGAGCTCCAGTGGCGGGGCTTGGCCGACTGTGAATTTGCCCCTGTGCTGTTATCGGAGGACGAGATCTTATCAAAGAGGCCCAGATGACCATCTGCATCGGATTCTGGGGAGACGTGGCTGACATCCATACCCCACGTAGTGAGATAGCTCGTCAAATGGTGGGCAAATGCGCTACTCTCCTTCGCATACAAGGTGGCCCTCTTGCCTCGCAGCGTTTCCGAAAACTGGACCAACTCCTCCAGAGTCGGTTCATTAGCTATTCGAGTCCCAGAGAGTAGTGAAGAGTCATACTCTGATACAGGCATGATCCTAGCACTGATAGCAGCAGAAGACCCAGATTCCAAGGGGAACACTAGTTCGCACGCTCGACCTGGTAGTGACTCCCGAGCAGGCAGATCGCAAGCGAAGGAGGCACTCGTACGTGAACATAGTCGCTGCAACAATGGGGATCCGAAATTGGGTTTGGGTCGGGCGAAAGAAGCATCTGTAACAGTAGAAGCGAGGATTGCCGAGGTGAAGTAATGATTGATCCGAAATGTGCAACGAACGTGCCCATCTTCGATATTCGACATGCAGGAACTCTTCCGATGTCGACCGTGCCTGCTTTCAGTTTCAACGGGAGAATCAAATAAACCATCCAAGGTAGGTTTAATGGACAGCTCAACGTCGATCGCGTCACCTCGGCAGGTAGTGTGTAGGATTTGGCGAATAACCTTTGAGACCATCAGAATGCCACCGCTGGATCCCAGCATTGAGTTTGCTCACATGTGTCAAAGTGTTGGAAAGCCCAAACTCCTCGCCGCGGACGGCGACGTGTCTCAAACCAACATCCGCATGGAAAAGAACAAGATCCACACCTCTCTGCGCGGCACATCCGCTCAGCGCGTCGCCCACGCCCTGTAGCATTTCTCCGACATCAAAGTCCGAGTGGGTGAGAGGGACGCGTGTTGCGGGTGATGAAACCGGTGCATCATTTTCAGCCTGCGGAATAGTACGTCCGCCCCATGCACACAACTCTGGCATGTTGGCAGACACAAAATTGAGATTCTTCATCGTGGTGAGTACGGCAGACACGGAAGAGGTCGGTACCGACAGCGAGCATGCCGCGTATTGTTCCTTGGCAGGGTCGAGAATCTGCGAAGGGGATATCTGTAGGAGCGTCTGGACGACCATTTCTACGGAGTCTGCCAGCTCTAATGAAACCTCGTGAAAACGCGACGTGACTGGGAGGTCTGTCTGGAGTGAAAGCATCGGCTGAATCCTGCAAGGATTCTGAAGGTGCTCGAGTTGGGAGGGTAAAGGTGCTGGGAATGTGCGTGATGGTCGGGGCGTATCTGAGCACCCGTCGTGTGTGTTTGCGACCCCGAACTGTTGTTGGAAACACCTGCGGCGGTTGGGTGAGGTGTCGTAGTCATCGGAGAGCTCTGCCTGGGAGAGCTTATCGAAGGAGGAGAGCTCCCTTTCTGACAGATCGGAGTCTGCCTCAGAGGAGCTGAGGACAGCGGATCGTTCTACGGGATGGCCAAGAGGCGATGGGATAGGTGGGGACGGCTCGGCAGGCCAAGTGACAGCGAATTTGCTTGGAGCGACAAGGTCGGGTGTGAGCGCGGGGTCATCATGGGAGAGAGGATGACGAGGAGTAAAG
>JBBPLY010000064.1:56486-68782 GCA_038090035.1 Xerocomus nothofagi | reverse complement strand
CCTGTCTTGCCCCGGTCATGACAGGACTCGGACGTGGCGTCGGAAACCGAGCGCCTGGCCGCAGCGATGAAGAGAAAGGAAAGGCCTCGCCAGGAGGGACGAGCACTATTTTGGCGGGAGGATTGGGGAGGGTCTGAGCCCTCGATCGACGTCCAGCTTGAAATGAAGGGCGTGCAGCGGTCTCAATGTCACTCCTTGTCACAAGCTGCCGTACTCCTCATGGCAGACGGAATGGGAACCGACCAGTGTAGATTTCATAAAAACAATTCAAGTCGTAAAAAAATATTGTCAACGCCCCGCCAAGTCTTCAGTAGGTCAGCTCAACGTCTCCCTCCGCAACCAAGTCCATGTCGTGGTAGCTAACTTTGTTGCCCGCCGCAGCCCGCGGGTCCTCCTTGGCGTCAGGGGGCGGAGGCGGAGGCGGCGCACCGCTCGCTCCTTGACGGCGGCCGCCCTTTCGACCGTTTGCTTCGTGGCCACCGAGAGGAGCATCCAATGCCATGATAGGCTTAGCGGGCAGTCCAGCAGCCGCAGGGACCGTAATCTCCACCGGCTGGTCAACGCCTTGTGCATAGCCGCTTATGCGGTCACTCAGACGACGTGCCGTGGTGGCTTCATCCCTCCGCGGAGGCGGTGGGGGCGGGAAAGAACCAGGAGGATACTGATAACCGTAAGGGTCCCAGTAGCCGCCACCCATGTAAGGGGGTGGTGGGGGTACATATGCCGCAGGATGACCACCATAAAACATATTAGGACGACCATATTCGGGCATATAAACACTCGGGCCCTGAATACCGTACGCCTGCGGAGGTGCTTGACTGTTGCCCATCATGGGAGGAGGGTGCGTGAAGGGCTGGATCCTATGAGGGTCTAGTGCGAAATTATTGAAATACGGAATCTGCCGGGGATCAATAGACATCTCATTCAGGAACTCGTTCTTACCTCATCGAGCTGCCTGACGAGTTCAGGATGCTTGTTGGCAATGTGCTTCTCAACAAAAGAGGTGGCCTTGAACAGCTTTTGGCACGTTTTACATCTGAAACGTCCTTCATCTTCCTGTTTGATGAATGGTTCGACTGCCTTCGTAAGTTCCCTTTCAGGATATGAACTTGGGATCGCTATGAGGACCGAAATAGTGAACGCTTACTCGTCATAACTCTTACCCCCGTAGTCACGGGGGTCCACACCATCTCTATTGATAAGGAGAGCAATCTTTGCATCGAACCACTCTAACCAACGCTCATCTGGCTGGGCTGTGAGTTATGAACATCACAATATTGCGCGTGCATACCGTTTCTTTTCCAGTCCCTGCCTTCGGCCGGCTTCGCAGCTGCTGTGATTTCAGTCTCTTTTTCCTCTTCCTTTTCTCTGTTTTCCCTATCAGCCTTCTCGGTTTCAGCTGCTTTGACCTCCTCGAGCAGTGATTTTGACAAAGGCTTCCTCACGTGCTGCAGGCACTTACGCTGTAATTCTTCTAGATGATCGGTAACAACAGCGCAGTAGTAGCAGGTGTGGTACGCTGCGCGCAAGTAGGCAAAATATAAATTCAAAGAAATCACCGCCTTGCGCCAGAATAGTATGAGGAGCTTTCATGGTGTAGACATAAACTCTGCTCACCTTCTTCGCATCTAATACCTTCTCGTCAACGTCTTGTTCACGCAACTCCCCCATAATTTTTTCAATTCGCCGCTCGACCGCCTCGGATCCAGTTTCTCTCAGCAATGGATCATCCTCGCTGTCTACCTGCACACCGACGTCCTCCAGCTTTGTACCGCTATCCGTTTCCATGCTGTCCCCCGCGGAATTTGAGGATTTAAACAAGATTGCATATTCTTCTTCCAGGATCGATGCCAACATTTTCACATTCGCCAGATCCTTTTCAATGCGGTCTGGCCTGCTGGCAACTTCAGGGACATAACGAATGCGATTGACAAAGGGTTTCGTGTTATGCGACACGTGTAGTTTGAACCCTTCAATCTACAGCAACTCACAAATCAATTATGGTAAAGGACTGGCTTCAAGCACCCACCTTTTTATCCGTCAACTCACTCATCACGGTGGTCATGTCGGCGTCATCACGGAATTTAATCCACCCCGCGCGGTAGAAATTACGTTTCTGGAGGGGATCACCTAATGCTAGATACATGAATCCCGGAATCTTGCTACAAGCCTGCAAAACAAATCAAAAACTCTACGGATGGAAATGTCACATTGAACACACCTCCTCAAGTTTGAGTCGGCCAATGTCCGGAGGAATGGTACGAATCATCACTTGATTGCCCTCGGGAGGAACAGATATTTCTTCGCCACGATTGCTTCGCCTGTGTTCAGAAGCCGCTTTCCCGTTCTCAACTCGACTTGCATCATGTTCAACAGTATCTTCCTCAGCATCCATAGTGAACTGCATGTCATCATCCGTAGTGTTCTTGACTTCCTCGGTAGAAGCCACATTCTCGGCCACATCACCCGAGACTGCAGAGTCCTTGCGTTGTGCAATAGATTCGGACTCAGGCTCATTCAGGTCGGGATCAAACTTGCCCAACTCCAAGTCCTGAACAAAGATGTTCAAATGACCTTTCCATCCATCCTTTCTAAGGCGACGACGGAGGGCAGAAAACTCCGGTGCTGGATCATATTTCTCCGCAAACCAAGGAGACTTCCTGTGGTGGTCAAACATCGTTTGCAACTACAATACAGATATGAAAATTCAGTCAAATCCACCTCAAAAGTCATCGTTGGGAGTATCTGGACCGCAATTGACGGCTGGAACAATGAGGTACGAACCTGAGTAGACATAAACTCTTTCTTGTATCTCTCCCAGCGGGAACGAATACCATTGCGAGGTTTGGATCCATCGCCTGCTTCTTGCTCCGCAGCTTTGTCGGCATTGTCCTCTTCAGTCGCTTGTTGTGGAAAGTAATACCTAAACCATTCCGCATATTGTTTCAATGTAGCAGGGTGATCCATGGTACGAGGGTCGACAGGCGCTCGCCGCGATGGTGGAGGTGGTTGGGGAGGGTAAGGAGGGAACTGCGCACGAGGGGGCGATCTATAACTGTATGTACGAGAATGGGCATCTAAAAGAGAACGTTAGTAAAATTTGCGATGAAAATTGATATTCAACAAAATACCAAAGTCATCCCCATATCGAGGACGAGGGTCAAAACGTTCCCGGTCGTAAGGTGACATGGAACGACGACGCTTGCGATCTGCAATAGGATAAGACAACGAAAAGCTGTAAACGAATGTGGGGCATACTTTCGTCAAGAGGGCTACGGCTCCTCCCGCGTCTGGCATGGTCATATGAAACACGATCCCTCTCATAGTCAGGCCAAGGTCTTTCTCTGTCGAAACCGTCCCATACGCCGCGGTAGTCTGGAGCGTAGGAGTCAGGATACGGTGGTCGCGGAGGAAAAGTACCCCTTGGAGAACGAGAACGAGAACGCCGGAGAGGTGGATAAGCAGAAGCAGACCAAGAAGACATGAGCGATATGTCAAGAAGAGTAAAGAGCTGAGAGGGGAATCAGAGACTTAGTCCATGGCTTGAGAACAAGAATGAGGACAAGAGGGAGAGGGAGAGGAGAGAGCGCTTGTAGGCATGATGAGGAGAATGAGACAGACCTCTTGTATCGCGACACTGCTTTGTGTTGAGGCTGGGTCGAAGAACTCGACGCAGCGGTAGCGAACAATGTGCGCGCGACACAAGAAAACTGGGCCAAGGCAACAAAACTGACATTTCCCTCCACTCCCATTCTCCGACTCAATCTGACACTGAAATTTGACCCGGCATCTCGGCACAGATCTAGAATATGCTGCCCAACACGGTCTCCAGCTCGTGACGGCCCGCAGGTTCGGCCGTTGTGTCTAATATCTTTTGCCGTTTCGTTTGTCCTCCTCCCTCGTTTTCGGCTGGTCGCTTGAGTTCGACCGGTCCTTGTCCCCTCTCTCTTCGTTTCTCGTTTCGCTTGTCCAGTATCCGTGCGAGCTCAACATTCCGCAAGTATTCGCGCTGCTCTGATTTCGACTGCGCGAGCTCAACTCGCAGCTTGGCTGCATGTACGGCAGCCTCGTGAGCTATGTTATGTATAAATTGACAGTATGCACGATCAGAATGCTTGTTTTCCCACCTATTTGCTCGGTCAACATGCTCCACTTGAACTTGGGAAGATATTTCATCGTCCACACGTCGTCTCGCCATCGTGTCCCTTTCTTCCCCCCGACTGGCTGAGCGTTGAGCATCCCTGCAACAGACCTAGCGACTCGCTTGTCCTTGAATTCTACCCATCCCTCGACAAAATGGGGCTTTTTTGTGGTGGTGTATTTCCGTCTCAAGTATGCGGTCTTTGCATCTAGCCGAAGTCTTCAGCAAACATCGAGGACAGGCTATCAACTATCCCACCTTCCTGTTGTAGATACACCCTCCCGACTTCTCCATGTTGAGACAAAAGATGACGAACCTTGGCAGGCTGCATGCCAGGCGGTATACGTGAAATGTATACGATACCCGTACACGCTCGAGCCGCATTGAAGGCCGTAAGAGCCTCGGGGGTGAGAGGCTTGACTATTTTTTGGGAAAGGGCTGGGGCGACATATCCTTGACTATTCGTCAGGTCACTAATTCCCCCCACATATTCCTCCTCCTGGATCGCATCCGAGCGGGGGGTGCTGTCATTAGCACTCCTCTCTCCGTTATCTGCATGGGGTCCGATTATGCGGGACGGTAAAGGTGGCGATGACACCGATTCCTCCCTTGTATGAGAGGCTTCAGCCTGGTCCTCAGAGCGGCGCCGCAGAGGTATCTTCCTCGTCATATTGTCCTGGGGTAACAGAGCCTGAGTGCAAGTTTGGTACTCAAATGCTCCAAACACCAATTTGGAAGGTAGGCAGCGCCACTTGTCCGGGCCGATCACCCGTAGTTGTGCCCATTTTACAAGATTTACCGTGATACAGTGGATGTACTAGTAAATTTCGAGTCACAGGTAATGATATGCAGTTGCAGAACTGAAACCCCCGGATAGCCGTTCAACGTTCAACTTGGGACCAAACCTAATGCAATATTCGAAATATGCTTGGCGAGATAATGCACTACGAGAACTTCTACCGTCACCGTCCTTACACATCTCGTTCACTCCCTGTAAATCTGAGCCATGGCAGTCTGCATATTAGTGTACGGACCCTACAGCATCGAAGTCATACAGGATGAGAATCCCAGTACTTGCGCAATTTAGCCTGGGAATCCGAGATGGCCTCGCCGACAGCAAACGTTATTGAATAATTTGGTATTCCATTGTGCATACATTCCGCCGCTAGCAAGCACATCGGATGCGTCCTAACTCAATGTTATCAAGACGAGAGCAGGTCTGAAGGTGAGAAAACTGCCACACAAAATCAATGTATATATTTGCGACAGACGGATGAGCGGCGATGATGGTCAAAGCTCTGTGAAGGTAGTGTTTGATAATCTGTCACACTATACTAGTACACACTAACTGGGTAAGATATTTGAAGCATCGAATCAGGGGGGGCAGCTCTGAGCGAGACGATATCAATAGATAATCAAGCCCGACGGAAAGTAAACATACCGAGACTAGTCTTTCTCATTCAAGAAAGCATCAAGTTCATCGTCAAGTTCTTTCTGAGTCTTCTGCGGTCGGGGGTTCCTTCGCCCTCTGACCTTACCCCGTCGGAGGTCACCCTGCTCATCTCCGTCATGCAATCGACGAGAATCAGATGATCTGGGTGTCAATGCATCGCACGGCGCGGAAGAGATGCGATGTTTCAGATCGACACTAGAATCTGGCGAAGAGGTACGCTCGATCAGCGACCTACTCTCGGTTAACTGATCGGCGTGCGTATTCGTCGATGGTGGAGAACACAATGTCCGCCTCTCATTTCCAAGAAAGGCGTCCAAATCGTCGTCAAGCTTCGATGCCTCCAGTAATGACCGCTCATCTCGCCTCCGCTTCAGTGGTGCATCACTGTCTTTCCCTGCACGCGTCCCGTATTTTCTGTAGAATTCGCTCTCCTTCTTCGCACCCTTCTTCTTCACATCATCGTTGCTCGCCCACCTCATCTTTATAATACCCCTTGGCCCTTCTCCTTGCCCAAGACTTTTACTGATTCTGTCTTCCGGAAGCCAAAGGGTAACAGGGATAGACTTTGCCGTTACAAAGCCATCTTCATCCAAGTCTTCCGCAGTTGTCTTTCGGAGAAAGTGATGTGCAGCGCGTGCCAGAGTTTTTGATTCGAATACCAATACGCAACTGCTGTCGTTCACCCATTCTAGGCCAATCGGCCGCGCGTCGAAATGTGTGACGTATGCGAATATGCGCGCAGTCGGAAGGTGGGTAATAGGTGCACCGGTGAGGAAGAGAGCATTAGCTCGTAACACAGAATCTGACACACCGGTATGCAAACGATTACAATGGTCCATTTATCAGAGAACATACCTTCATCCATGTCCACGTCCTCATCCTCCTCGATGTCGTGACGTTTCCGCTTCGCGAGGAGAATCTGCAGCATCAGGCTGCTGCCCTCCAAGTGAATATTGACATGCAAGTCAGCGCACCTTCGCTGTTCTCGTTGGGGTAGATTCGGAGAGCAGGTATACCTTGGCGCTACCAATGCGATCTAGTAACGCTGTTGGTTGTGTGTCCTCGTTTGAGACGGCGACTTGCACCTCTGAGACTTCTTCATTGGAGAGCACAGTGTCATATGGGGGTCCGTTTTCTTCAAGCGAACCACCTGCCATGAGATTATCCATTGATGCTGAGTTTCCAAGGAAGAGTTATGACTGGATTCACTGGAACTCGAACAGATAAATGTATGAGTGACACGTGACCTTCTGCGGTAAGAAACACCCACCAGTCGCTGCTTGGTCGCTCCGTGATAGTTTCAAACTCTCTACGTGACATCGTTTCCGACTCATTGGCCTGCCTAAAGGTAGCTAACGTGACATGGCGGGCCAACCTGGGGAATTAGCGAAGAGTTCATCCAAGAAGCACCGCAAAGACAAACGTGAGTTTCTCTATGCGTCTCCTGTATGTCTCTGATTCTAATCGAATCAGCATGGGACACCGATGAAATTGACCAGTGAGCTTTTGTTGCTGAAGTTCTCAATTTACGATAAACTAACAACCACACAGTGTGAGCATAACCTCAGTGACTCAACGCGAGCCATGACGCTGACACCTTAGAAGTGGAAGATCGATCCTTTCTTGCCGGCAGACAATAAAGGGGGTGTGTTCACCGAAGAGTCCTCGTTTGCAACCCTTTTTCCAAAGTACAGAGAAAAGTATTTGAGGGAAGTGTGGAGTGCGGTCACCCGAACTTTAGAACCTTATGTAAGTTCCTGAAGCTATCTAGATTGTGTTTAACTGCACAGAACACTATTAGGGTATCGCGTGCAAGCTCGATCTGGTGCATGGATCCATGTCCGTACTTACGACGCGTAGAACCTATGACCCATATAGTGTGATGAAGGCCCGCGACATGATTAAGCTTCTGGCTCGAGGCGTTGCAGTCACCCAAGCGGCAAAAGTCCTTCAAGATGATCTCGCGTGTGACATCATTAAAATCGGAAATCTCGTACGGAACAAAGAGCGCTTTGTCAAAAGGAGGCAGCGCATCATTGGACCTGATGGCAGCACTCTTAAGGTAAATTTGGTCCCAGTATATTCAATATACATATACTCACGAAGAAAGAAATAGGCAATTGAGCTCCTGACGCAGTGCTATGTTTTAGTCCAAGGTAACACAGTCAGTGTCATGGGCCCACACAAGTCGCTGAAAGAGGTCCGACGGATCGTTTTGGATTGCATGAAGAATGTACATCCGATATACCGAATAAAAGTCGGTTCATTCACACACAGTCTCGGCCTCTGTTGAAGGCTCCTGTAGGAACTCATGATTCGACGAGAATTGGCCAAAGACCCCAAGCTCGTAAATGAGACATGGGACCGTTTCCTCCCTCAGTTCCGGAAGCGCCACCTCAAGACGTCTGAGAAGACTATGCGAAAAAATGAAAAGCTCGGGGTAAAGGAGACGGCTCGCAAAGAGGCTGGGCTCGAGCCCGTACCTTCCAAGAAAGAAAGATACACGAAGAAAGTCTATACCCCCTTCCCACCACCCCAACAGCCTCGCAAGGTATTGGTGTTTTGTTGACTTTGGGGTAGCTTCTCAACTCCTTTGTTCTCCAGGTTGACCTTCAACTCGAATCGGGAGAGTACTTCCTCAAGCCTCGTCAAAAGCAGGCACGAGAGGAAGAACGACGAAAACAAAAGGTGTGTGCGCAGTTACTGCTTTCACCTCGTTGTTAGTAACATGTCATACAGCAAGCTGAAGCAACATCCAAGCACCATGCTGAACGTGCTGAGGCGTTCGTTGCACCGACCGAGGAAGCAGCACCCACAGTGGAGGAAAAGCAAAAAAAACGTAAACATGTAGGGACGGGCGGTGATATTGGTGTGGACGAACCAAAAAAGAAAGCCAAAGTCCGCTTTGCCGAAGTTTCCTGACATGATTCGTAGTGGAAGCGGTGGATAGATTTTAGTTTCCTGTACAGGCTTAACCAAATGACGATATTGATTGGCTTGAGCCTTGTCCACTGTTGCTTACTTCAGCACAAGGAGACCGGCAAGGGGACCTAAACGGAGGCCATTTATGATGGCCGACCGTTGGATGCATAACCGCGCGCGTCTTGCTAACGAACCTTTACCATGGCCTCAGTCGATTCTCAATGGATGCCCGTCACCGGACGCCACAAAGTCGACATTGGCACTTCACTTGGACGAGCTCTCAAGGCACGAAAGGGGATCGCACCCCCCAAGCGCGCTAGCAACCTCCCAGATCGCGACTTTTATTCCTTCCGCTGTACGTCTGGATTTCGGAGGTCTACACTCCTAGTATACTAAACAATTCATTGCCTCAGACAATTTCAAGCCCGAGTCCATCGATCCAGGTAAACCCGGTTCTATCGAGGTGAAGCGCACCAAGGAGTCAACGAGTGTCACGATGGAACGGCCGAGCTCACAGGTACGTGCGGAGTGTATTGTTATTGAAGGATCACGACGGCGTCCCACAGGCAAGGGAAAGCCACCTCTTCAAAGGTGCAGAACAGCCAGTCAAAGAATATGACTGCGTGTTGATTTATGACGAAGACTTGGGTGTGAGTTCCCAATTCGTTTGGTTGATTTTGACTCATGCGCATATTTTGTAGACATTCACCCTCGAGAAGATTGATTCGTTTATGAATTTTACTTATGACCGAAAGGTTCAGGCATCATCGTCTACAATTCAGCGGGATACAGCCTCTCGTGAGAATCTCCCTCACAGGCTTCCTCGACGCGCTGATTGGTGCCCGTTTAGCAATGCCAATCACACCTCAACCTGCCAATGATGACATAGACCTAGAGAAGGAACTAGAGAGAGATTTGGTCGGTCTCGAAGATGCTGAGGGTGAACCAGATGACGACTTTGAAGAAGTCATTGCAACAGTCACCTCGGCACAAAGAAGTCGAGGGTTCAAGAAGGAGGAGGAAGAGGAGGAGGAGGAGGAGGAGGAAGAGGAATTACTACTCGCTGCCAGTAAAGCGCCGCTACCGACACTGCCGCATAAGTCCAAATCTTCGCGAAACATTCCTCCTAACCAGCAGGAGCCGATATCCAAGTCGAAACTCAAGTCGATGGACTTTTCAAGAGTAAAGGGAGAAAATAGATCCCAGGATGTCGTTGATTCTGAACTGGAGGAGGTCCTTGCCTTTGGAGTTCCCACTCGTACAACTAAACGCCAAAAACTCTCGCCAGTGGCTCAGAAACCCTCACCTGCCTCCCAATTGGCGCTCCCAAGCTCTTCTACCTCCTTTGTCCTGCCATCTTCAGAACCGCTACCTAGGGAGGAATCCGATTCAGAAGATTACTGGGACGCGGTTGTTAGTGGTGACCCCCATGCGGAAAACGATGCTCAGGAGATTGACCTCGATGCATTTGAACAAGAAATGGAACAACAATTAGAGGGATTGGAAGAACCGATCTCGGCTTCCCAACGACCAATGTCGTTGAACCAGTTTGCCGGTGGTCAGTTGAGTCAAGATGAAGACAGCACCTCCTCAAGTGATGACAGTGACGAGGATTGATTTGTGTCCGTTACGGCGCCGTTGCCATACCAGCTAGCTTTGTCGCATTAATTCTTAGATATCGAAGACCACTACAGTGTACTCCAGTACAAAATACTACTAAAGGAGGGGAAATTAATCAGTTCATCAATTATTTAGACAGGAGAGGGCTGGCTCGTGCAGGGGATATTGTGGTTATGAATGCCCCCCGACGAGGGATAGCACTGGCTGTCAACACGGCAGAGGTATGCGCAGCCACTGAAGATGCTGAAGTTGTTCCTACTATGTACATGTATAGCGAATCATGAATCCGAAGAGGGCAAAGCTGTATTCGCATACCTGTCGTACGTTGGTGATATTGTTCCGGAAGTGGTGGATGGCAACGTAGACACCATCGTTGCTGTGGAGATGGTAGATGACGTTATATAATTCCCCGTCGTGGAACCGCTGGTAACATTGAGATCTGGCCAGATTGGATTGCCAATGGGGTCTGGCTTGTTGACAAAAGTAGCGCGGAACCCGCAACGACCATATTCGAGTCCGTTGTCCCACTCATGTTGGTTGGGGACTTCATGACTATCTGATCGTTGTTGATGAACACATAATGGGAGGTGTAGGCTCTAATTACCATCGGTATGAAGGGGACTTACACTGGTGCTTCCATTCGGGGCAAGATAGCTGAAATTAATCTTCGTTCCGGCTTGCAAGGAACCGCTGTTCGTGACGGTCGGTGGGGGATTGCTAACTGTGCATGTAAGTCAGCGGCGCGGTACGCATGGGCTCAGACGGTCAACCGCAAAGCTCAATTTACAGCCTGAAATGAATGTATCTGCAATGCAAGGACATCTGCCGGGGTAAGTGCGACATGAAATGGCTGAGGCATACTTGTTGCGTTGGACAGGAGGTCGAGGATACTCTGGTGGCGAGCCTCAACGGTCAAGACGCTGGCAGTGGCCGTGACCAGTGCCGGTTCGGCTAACGGAGTCAATAAGCGCATCTCAACTATTCGTGCGGTAGTTGACCTTTGTAAGGGCAGAAGAACAATTGAATGTGCAATTAGCGACGACTCGACCATCGAGAACATGGATGGTCATGGCAGCGAGGGCGTGGATATTTTCCTCGCGCGCAATCATTTGAATTGTTGGATTGGGACTTAGGGCGAGGCAAAAGCTGCTGCTTCGAAGCTAGAATCAGAAGAATTGAACTATTCAAGTGCCTGCGTATAGCAGGAAGACTCCGGCTGCTCCAACACATTGGTAAACGCTAAGATAGTGATGTGAGCAACAACCCGCTTTGTAGTTCCAGCCCACAAGCCCAACATACCAAATACCTCGATATCCGCCGCTGCGCTGCGCTTTAGCGGATGTACGAAAATCGCAGCGAGAAGCCAAAGAGACAATGAACAGAGGGGTGTACATACATCTTTAGAAGCTTCCTGAGTTTGGACCAATGAATCTAAAGATATGTATTAAATTGACGAGCCTTGTCTCTGGGGAAAGAAAGCACTATGTATAGTTCAAGAGTTGTAACAGAGTACATGACAGGCGGACTTACCACAAAAACCGTTACTGTCATTGCGGCAGTGCGAGAACGGAGGGAAAAAAGCTCATACTCTTGATCAATTGAGCTTTTCGGACATGTTACAAGTTCTTTCTGATCGACCATCCTGCTTTGGTTTTTGTGCCGAAACTACATCCTTGGTCTCGGATTCGGGACATCGCACTTAAGGCAAATATATTTACCTCATCATAGTTAGTTAACCACAATTACCCATCACGGTGTTGTGCAATGTGACGAGTGGGAGAACGATGCAGGCAAAGAATCTTCCGGAAGCTGAATGCAGAACACGTGGACGTTCCTCTTGGATGAGATGGAAGGATACAATTATCAACTGCCAACTCAGCAATCGTACTTGGAAGTATTATCACAGACGGGTTAGATATCTCTGTGGGCCAACCATCTAGATACTAATGCAAGTGCTTGCTCGGGCTTGTCATAAGGGACTTGAGTCATGGGTCAGATAGGGAATAAATGATGTGGGGTTGAAGATACTCATCATATGACCAGCTCCGTACACGCTAGCAAATGTTAACTTGCCGCTGGTTTTCGTTTCTCCAGCAGCCTTCCCATTGACCAACCAAGACCTCCAAACTTGTTCCTTGTACGCTTCGTTGCCGGTCCAGT
>JBBPLY010000064.1:10363-55044 GCA_038090035.1 Xerocomus nothofagi | reverse complement strand
AAGGCTCTTCATCGCTTCACTTCGACGGCGACTGCAGTCGAGGATCTCACAGCCGTCCAGGACGGGAAATTAGGAAAGGGCTTGAAGAAGTTCTTGTCAGAAGAAGTGGTGGACAAAGGCAAGAAAAAGGAATCTTTGGTCGTGATAGATCCCCACTTAGGTGTGCCGAACAATCATCCTTCGCCATGTGTGCTCATATGCCTTGTAGCCCACTCTATATCGAAGTTGGGCATCAAGGTCTCCGCACTATCACCTGATGACCATAGTGACCTATGGAGAGGTATTCGCACCCAAATAGCGGCCTTGATGGATGGTCTCGACCCCAAGGACCTCGCTACCATGAGCTTGGGTTTAAGCCACTCGTTATCCCGGTAAGTCTGACCACGATGGCGGGCATTTTGTATTTATGCAAGCCTCAGCTTCAAGCTAAAATTCTCTCCGAACAAAGTTGACACCATGATAGTACAAGCCATCGCCCTTCTCGACGACCTAGACAAGGAAATAAATATCTATGCCATGCGTGTAAAAGTGAGTGACTACATACTCCAGTCTGACCTATCATTGACATTTTGGACAACTTTGGACACGAAGGAATGGTACGGATGGCATTTCCCCGAAATGGCTAAAATCATCTCGGACAACCTCGCATATGCAAAGGTCGTCCGAGCTATGGGTTTTCGTACCAATGCAGCAACGACGTCATTCGAAACTATCTTGCCGGAGGACCTGGAGGCAGTTCTTAAAGTTGCTGCCGAAATTTCAATGGGTACGGAGATTTCAGATAGCGACATATCGCACATACATGCCCTGTGTGACCAGGTGATTTCCATCTCTGCGTACCGAGCCCAGCTTGCAGAATATTTGCGCAATCGCATGAATGCTGTGGCTCCAAATCTCACCGCCCTCGTTGGCGATCTTGTCGGCGCAAGGTTGATATCACACGCTGGCAGCCTTTTGAACTTGGCAAAACATCCAGCTTCCACAGTTCAAATTCTTGGTGCTGAGAAAGCACTCTTTCGTGCACTGAAAACGAAACACGATACCCCCAAATACGGGCTTATTTACCATGTGCGTGATACTGGTTTTCTAGCTCTTGCTCCCGACCGACCACAAAGTCCATAGGCATCGCTGGTTGGGCAAGCTCCACCAAAGCTCAAGGGAAAGGTAAGCCAAAGACCTTCATTTACTTCAACCTACGAATGCATGTTATAGATGGCACGTATGGTTGCGACAAAAGCTGCACTCTCAATCCGCGTTGATGCTCTCACCGACGCAGACGGCAAGTCAGAGGACCAGGCCCCTTCCATTGGTCTTGAGAATCGTGCAAAATTGGAGTCCCGGCTACGCGCATTAGAATATCAAAACGACGCGTCTGGTGTTCGACGACATATGGATGATGGCAAGAAGCAACAAAAGTTCACGATGAAAGGGGACACGAGGACGTATAATACAGCTGCGGATGCTGTCGACCTCGTCCCTACACAACGAGAGCCACTACAGGCGGCTGTTCAAGCAGTCCTGGACGCGAAGGCTGAAAAGAAGAAGGCCAAAGAAGAGCGAAGAACGAAGCGGAGGGCCGAGAAAGAAAGGGCAGCTGAGTCAGACGCTGACAAGATGGACGTTGACGAGGAGTCAAGAGAAAACAAGAAGGAAAAAAAACGGAAACGGCGAGAAAGTGACGGACGTAATCAAACAGATGCCAATGAAACCAAGGTTGGTCTATGTCGGGATCTCTGTATATGCTAATTGAACGTAAGCGTAGGAGGATGGCGAGACGGAAGCCGAGCGGAAAGCAAGGAAAGAGAGAAAGAAAGCACTCAAGGCCGAAAAGTCCCAAGCGGTCGCCGCTAATATGGGAGAACTTCCCAAAAAGAAGAGTGACGCATAGTCTTGGACACACCCTTCCCTCTACTTGGTTGAGGTACTTTGATGTTGAATACGCATGACATATCTCACTCTGACATATTTCACTCGACAATCATCACATCATTGCAATTACTCGTGTCTCGTGCATCATGGAGGGTGTACGCAAATATTGCACCGGTTCTGATATTTTGGGGTACACCTGAACAACCCTTGAACCAATCAACTTCCAGCTTGCGTCCGAAAAATCTTGTGGTACAAAAAAGAGTAATGCCCTCTCTTCTAAGTTGGAGGCTTAATTATGTCGTAGACCCATCACCCGAAATTTGTGATGCCGTCCATCGGATTTAGTCTGGTATCCAGACTAGCCGCTACGATAGTATAGTGTGGGTTCAGCCTGTTTTTTTCTTTCCTTGCTTTTTCTACCTTCCACTTCATAGATTTTTCCCCGTTCTTCTATGGCTTGTGTTTGCTGCTTTGATATCCTCGACATCATTTCCAGATCCACAACTACTTCGGAAATGACTGAAGTTGACTCCCGAATCTGGGTTACCACCAAGTACCTCCATCAATACAACAACATCCACCACTGCTAAACTTCCCCAAGCCAATGAAGCCATTTTTACTGAGCCTGAACCCCTCACTAACAAATTTCTCCCCTGCTGATGACCAGGGATGTCTCATGATATGATCCACCGATTGATCGATGCTACGACTCGTTTTTTATATTGTTCAGCTTCAACGACCATGTCCAGTCCCTTTCGACGCTGATAACCCTGTTGGTCCTTCGTATACCTTCAATCCGAACGACATGATCTTTCAAAGACTACTGCTATGTTCCCTGACGATATCCCTCTATCCTGTCGAGTCTCCGAGTGCTGCCTTCTCTCCGACGTTCCAGATACTGATGGCCTTCACTAATGTCGACGCCGTCACACGCAAGACTCTGAGATCTTTTTGGAACAGCCAAGCATCGATTGTTTCTCTACTCTGACGACCTCGTCGCCTTTTGCAGGCATTGCAGCACCACCTAAATCTAGCAGAAACTGCCAATAGCATGAACATTCGCCCCGCCATTGCTTCCTCCACCCTCCCCCTTCCTTCATGACGACGCCTCCTCTTCCTTTCTCAACAGCCTGCACATACCTTTTCCCCAGCACGCCCACTTTATTGCCAGTGGCGCGGAGAAAGATCACGGGTGGTAGTGGTGATGTGGCGTTATCGCTCGGGCCTGATTTGACAGAGATTCCGATGGGGTGGGAGGCCGACAGCCGGGGAACACGCGGGTCCGTTCAAGGTCGGAGGTCGGGCAAGCGCGATACTTCGATCCTGCGAGACTTGATTGAGTCGAGGGTTGCACAAGGCCACCATTAGCAATTTTCATCACACGTGTCAACCCCCGACTTCCTTCGTGATGTCAGAGTCAAGCATTTGGAAGGTCATCTACCAATTCGACTCGTTTTTTCTTTGTCCCCCTCCTTTTCATGGCGCACTGATGGTTTCCAAGTTTGCAGCATTCTCTTCCCACTTCTGATAATATCTGCATTTGATTACATATTCTAGTTTCTGACGAGTGTGGAGCCTTTTTGCCAGGCACATCTTCAGACTGCTGCGAGCATATAGCATAGTGTTTCCAGCATCCAGCATAAGGTTGCAAACGAGTCATCCAAGGCCATCTTTCAAAACAGCATCCCGGAGCCCCTGAGCCAGCCAAGGGAGCTTTACAATCACGTGCTGTATCCAGTCCATGGCTGATCCTTTTAAGTATTACTCAAATGATCGGAACAGTACATACTATGTAGTGTGGACGCACTAAAAGAGAGATGGCGGCCAGCTGAGATGATAGCCCAACCCTGGGTTACATTCAATATGGATATGGCAGCAGTACACGAATAGTGCAACATAGAATTTAGTTGACGACTCTAACCGTGAAAGTTTTTTTTTCCGACGGACTCCGAGTCCAAGACGAATCGTACCACCTGTCAATTCGCATCTTTTAACCGACGAGTAGCAAACGAGAGTTACTAACCCAACGGTTTTAAAATCTCGACCGTCATGTCTTCAAACAGTTCACGTCCAATCATCGTTGTCACAGGTGCCAACTCGTACGGGAATCTATCTTGGTGACATCTCTCAACAACTCACCGTTTGCAGCGGTGTCGGATTCGGAATTTGCCACCGTCTTCTTTTCCAGTTGTCAACTGGAAGTCCTGACCTAGTGTCAAACGAACAACCGGGACTGAACTGCGATGGCCTCACACTCATATTAGCCTGCAGAAATAGACAGCGTGCGGAGGTTGCTCAAGCCAAACTCTACGACATTGCAGACGAGCAAGTTCGCCGTGCCAAGCGTACACCGGATTACGATGGACACGCTGGGATATTTCGGAAGAACCTGCACATAACGGTACATACCATTGACTTGGCCGACATTCAAAGCATATTTAGCTTTGCAGACGAAATTGCTCGAATGTGGGTTCCATTATGTACTGATCTACAGACACCTCCGCTGAACTAACCCATCCGTAGTTACCCCTATGTTTCACACCTCATCTGTAACGCGGGAGTAACCTGCTTTACGAGGATTTTATGGCTGCGGGCAATTTATGACCTGCTAACGGACTGGATCGCGGCTGTCACTTCCCCGAAATACTTCCTCCAGGGCGTTGGGAACTTGAGCCAAGACGGACTGGGCTGGGTATGGCAGTGTAACGTGTTCGGACACTACGCCTTGGTCCGTGCTCCAGCGATCGTAATCGCGTGACACTGATCTCTAGTCTAGTTCCGAGCCTTGGAACCTATGTTGAACAAGTACACGGCAGCCCGAGTAGTATGGATCTCGTCACACGAAGCCAGTTCCGAATTCTATGACCCCAAAGATTGGCAGCTAGTGAAGTCCGAGCATTCATACGAATGTTCCAAGTACCAGATAAACATGATATCCCTACACTTGGATCGAGAGGCGCTCCATGGCCAGCTGGATGGCTCACCAGCCGTGAGACACTATACAGCATGCCCTGGGATAGCTGGCACAAGCATAGCTACCGCCCTTCTTGGATCATTCCAGACGCTATGCATGTTCGCAACGTTTTACATCGTGAGTAGCGTCAATTATCCAGTATTCCATTCGTTGAATCAGGCAACTCGCCAGGCAAGATTCTTGGGATCTTCCGACCATCCCATTGACATCTTCAAGGCGGCCATATCTGCGGTCCATTTGTCACTTGTTCACATCGCATACCCACCCGGCATGGGTGGGATCGCGGGATCGTCGGATTCGAAGGAACCTGTCGAAGTAGGCACCATCTATTCTTCAAAGGCAGACTGGTATGGTCATGAGTACATTGGGACGATCAGTCTCGTCCAGTCCCAGGAAGAAATATTCCAAACAAAAGAGTTATTGGTAAACTGCAATCGCCTTCTGAAGACATTCTGTGACGTCCAAGGAAGAACATCTCCATCTGGCTAGAACGAAAAGCCTGTATACTACCATGGAGCATGTACATTCTTTCCTCATTTCCTCAGAGTAGTTGATGACACAAATCTAATGTTGAGTTATGTGTGCCCCGGAAACTCAACTCTGCGTGAGATGACCATACTGACATGTTACTGGTCTGTTTCTGGCAGTTCGACGGAAACGGCAAGGTGTGCTGATACGAACTGAGGGATGGTTCGTAAATTATCCGGCGCGGGACCTAATGCATCCAGCTTTTTCCTGGCCCTATCAGTCTGAAATGTGTTGGGTTTGATAATCTCCACGATACGTTGAGGTTGGACTTACTGTCACTGAATTTGCCACGCCCCGCTCTAAACCCTCCAAGAGTGTACATGCCTTACACAGTTCGTTGCTGGACATATAGCCACAACGTTTGCATATTTCTGAAAAATTGTCAACTGCCACAGATCCAGTTGCGCGACACCTGGCCTTACGCTGTGATTTCTGTGTTGCCTTCACGTCCTCCCTCACTCCAAATGCTTCACCGGAGTGGATGATATCGATGATTGCGCTGGGGCGAGCAGCCTCCAAATCCTTTAGGAATGCTCGGGCATGTCCGCGATACGCATCAGGGGAGTAGATACATTCTGTTGAAAAATAGTCGAGTTTTTTAAAATACGCATACCTTGCAGGAATGAGATGTGTGTACACTCAATAAGAATGGATGACAAACATGACAATCTCCTTCTCGTATGCATACTTGAAGGGCTTGGACCTCTTGATGCTATCCTCTCCTCGGGTGCAGATTAATGTGCATCGCCCGAGACGAGCGATATCGCCCCGCATCACTGTAGTACGCATTGAGTTGTGAAGGTTGCAGGATAATTGGTACATACCATTCATCAACACTGTTTCTGCAATATCGTCTGCATTATGGCCGGTGACAATGTGGGCAACCTTCAGAGAGGAGGCACCTCTGTCGAGTGCTTGCCGTCGGAATACACCACAGAATGTACAATTATTCTTCTTTCCAATCTCGGAGACGATGGAATCCATTGTCCAGCCGTAGAGCTCTTCGTAAGTAAGAATTTTGAGGGGTAAGTCGTATTGCTGCTGATTTCGCTTCACTGTCTGTTTCGAACGATGTTGGGGTCGTCAAGGGTAACATAGAGCATACATACCTCCAACGAATCATCCCTATAACCTGTTATTCCTTCGTCTATTGAGAGTAAATAAAGATCCAGACCGTAGCTGTATCGGTCGTTCAATGTCTTCATGACATGTGCGAGCACCGTAGAGTCTTACGTTCGGGCATGAATATCGCCCGATCGTACACAAGCCTGGAAAGCACGCACCCTTCCCTCCAGATGCACCGATGGCAACTTTGTCGCCTGACTGGAACAATTTGGCTTCGGTGATTGTGTGATGAACTTCCGTTTCAAAGACGAAGAAGAAACATTCTTTGCATATCTGTTGGCCAGTCTTCGGCCTCTTCAAGATGGCTTTAGCATTGTGGCATAAAGCGCAAGACGCAGGGGCCATGAAAGTGTCGGATCAGATGACGATCGGCGGGGGGTCGAAAGATCCGACTGTTGCCTGTTTCGGCCGACTAGCTCTGCTCGACACCTCCAGGACCGTAAAATGCCCAGGGAGATTCGAAAGCGCGGAAAGAAACATAAAAAATCACTACATCAAGTCTTGCCCGAGAGTCAGGCACGAGAGCAAGAAGATCATCATTCCAATGATTCTGGCGAGCCATCCTGGATAGTACTTGCTCGCGAAGCAGAGGACGCACACCCCGAAGTACCTTTCGGATATGTCGACCCTGACGTCAAGACCTACTTCCGCACCGTCGATGAACAGATCCAGTCCTGGCAAGAAGACAGAACCCAGCCAGTGGATGAGGGTGGTGACCTCGATCCCAATGAGGGTGCGTGGTTTCCTCTGAATATCGTCGTCCAATCCTTACTGTCCATCGTGATGTATCCTAAAAGCAAAGCGTTTATTCTTCGTTGCAGCACTTGGTGAGATGTCAGGGAAAGAGAAGCAGCTTGCTACCGACCCGGATTGTTCTGTTATACTGGAAAGAATGGTACATTCAATGGATGACTTTGTGCTACGAGTCTTTGTGGACAGGCTAAGCGGCTCGTGAGTGCCAGTCTCGTCCCATCTTCAGGGTTTGGTTGACCGGTTGGTCATAGTTTTGAGGCGCTCTTCAAGCATAGATTTGCCTCTCATGTCTGCCAAACGTTGTTATCAGTTGCCACTGATACAATATCTCGGGAGGTATAAAGCTTATTTTATCGCTCACCAGAGTGACCGTGATGAATGTGACGCGCAGGTCAAAGGCATCTATCCAGATGCTCCCGCTTCCGAGGATAACAGCGAGCTCAGGACACTCATCCAACTTGTGCTAGATATCTGCGAAGTGAGTTATCTACTTCATCGTGTTCTCAATGTTTAACTTTCCTCCACAGGAAGTTGGCCCGAGCTTCAACTCGATCATCATGGATCCATTTGCATCGCATGTGTTGCGTTCTTTACTTCTTTTGTTGTGTCCAACCGTACTTCCGGAGGACTCAGCTCGGAAGACTGTGCGATCCAAGAAGAGTATGTCATGGAAAGCAAGACAAGGCCACATGAAATCTGTCTTCTCTAATGACAAAGGCAAGGAGACCCATGCCTCGAGTGGTTCAGTACCTGGCTCGTTTCGTGACGCTGCCAACGAACTCCTGCGAACTTTAAGGGATGGGCTTGACGCAAATGAAGTCAGAGCATTGGCTGCCAATAAAGTAGCTAGCCCGTTATTACAGGTGAGATCTCTTTGCTCATTCCCAACCTTTTGATTCGAATTACAGATCAATGCAGCTTGTCTTAGAGATCGAGGCAGATCATGGTAGTGCGTCATCTCCTGACTCCCTCATGGATCGAGTTCTGGTTGGAATGATCAAGGCAAACCGTACGTGATCGCTTTTGTCCTCGCTCGCTCCTGTAGATGGACACATTGGTTATAGACGATTCCACTGCCCCGGTTGAACCATCCGACTACCTTGTCACACTGCTCAGGGATCCTACTTCCTCTCACTTGCTGGAAACATTAGTATCGCGATGTCCCGACCAAGTCTTCAATACACTTTGGTCAACGTATTTCAAGGGTAAAATTGCCCGGCTGGCATTCCACCCAGTCGCGAATTTCGTTGTCGCTAAAGCGGTCGAGCGCCACGACACCAGACAACTTGGCGACACCCTCGAAGAACTCAATTCGTCGTGGAGCAAACTTATTAGTAAGTTTAGTTTAATGAGCGATCGCTTTCGCTTATAGACAACCTACAGAATCTGCTAGGACTGGAGTTCTACGCGCCTTGATAGATCGCTCTCGTTCTCTCGGAACCCACCAAAAAGGTGTCTGTGAGGTCGGTCTTTTGTGTCCTTCGTAAACTCCTGAATCAAACCCAGTTAGGCCGTCTTCGCTGCCGTCGAGATTTCAAGCCCAGATGACAGGAACAATCTTGTTCCATGTTTGCTCCTCTTGAAGTCATCAGAGGTGTGCTTGATCGATGCTCTCCACTACTTGTTCTCATAGATTCCGAAGGAGTATCAGACAATTGCCGCGTCAGAGTCCCCACCAAAACACGGTCGTAAGGGTCAAGCTGACACTCCAGCAGAACCCAAAATCCAGGGGGCTCTCATCTTGCAATCTCTACTGAGGCTCGAAGAGCCTCATTGCTCGGTCGTAGTTGATAGGTTTGCATGTTCAAACACTAGTGATCCGCGGGAACTTATTCCCTGTTGACAGCATTAGCTCACTCTCTATGCAAGACCTTTTACGCATAGCTCATAGTGCGACGAGTTCGCGCGTCCTTGACGTCCTCTTCGAGTCACCCACCGTGTCGTTCAAAGCCAAACGTCGATTCGTCATGTCTCTGATCGGACACTATCATTCTCTCGTCGATGACCGAATAGGAAGCCGAATTGGTGATCGTTGTTGGGCTTTCGCAGATCCTTATTTGAGAGTACGTTCAAGGTGTTCCGTGTGAAGCGAATCTCATATGCCCCATAGGAGAAAATAGCTCGTTCACTAATTCCCTTCGAGCAGTTTCTCGCCGCGTCCTTCTATGGGAAGTTCTTTTCCCGTAGCCTCAACTTATATTTGCTGCAACGACGACCCGAGGAGTGGAGAACACTGCAATCAAACAATAAAACCAACTGCACAGAGTCGATTCAGCCGAGTTCGCAACCTCCCATTCAGCCACAGTCGGCGGTTTCGGCGACAACAAAAAAGCCCTCAGAGAAACTTGACGCGCTCGAGGATGAAATCGATGCAGTCTTTAAGACCGCGTTGGGGAACAAAACTAAAAAGGCGGCAATGGGTCGCGTTTATGCGCACGAATCCCAACGGTCCCAAGATCAACGAATGTCAGAGGTTTTGGGTGCCATTCGCGAGGCACCGAACGGCGAGAGCGGACGTACGGCGAAAAGGAGAAGACAGTGATAGCAGCTAGTAGTAGTGAATCGTAGCCTCGAATCCTATGATTCCTAATGGATAGATCGTGCTCCTCTCAAACCTGCCTAATTTAGTCGAATCCGTATGAGTTCCACATATCATGATCTCATTCGCTGACCACAGCCTGTATCTACTCATTGTTACGAGCGTCCTCCTGAATTTATTCTTCCTATGTCACCTTGGGCGTGCTCGAATGAGCAGGCCGAAATTGTACCCTTCGGTAGATGGTAGAGCTCTACATACGAGGGAGTACTTTTATGTCGGTGGAAATTATGTTCCCCATGGCTCCTCCACGATCCACCATGGCCAGATGTATGTTGAGCATCTGACACCAGCACGAGTCACTCGCCAAATCCCGGTCCTTTTTATTCATGGAAATGGAATGACAGGGACTAATTGGCTGAACACACCTGACGGGCGATCCGGTTGGTCGGATTACTTCTTGAACGAGGGCTATGAGGTAAAGTTGCCACCCACAGCTGGGCACCAGGAGAGGATTTCACGATCGTTCACTCAGGTGTATATTGTCGATCAACCCGCTCGGGGGCGCTCTGCGTGGCAGTCTAAAGTGGACGGCACGACCAGCACATTTACCACACAGATTATCGAATCACGATTTACAGCCACGGCAGAGCATGATCTTTGGCCGCAGGCTACCTTACACACAAAGTGGCCAGGAAGTGGGTCCAAAGGGGACCCGATTTTCGACGCCTTCTATCGTTCTATCGTACCCAATCTCACTTCCGCAGTCGAAACTTCCGAGCTCACGAAAGCAGCTGGGTCGGAGTTGTTGGACAAGATAGGTGTCCGTGACGGTCTTGCTGGTTAGCTACGTACCGGAACTGACTCTTCTGACTCTACTCAGCCTGCCGTCGTGGTCACCCACTCACAATCTGGTTACCTTGGATGGATTTTGGGCGACGCTCGTCCAAACTTGGTCAAAGCGATAGTTGCTCTTGAACCCAACGGTCCACCCTTTCAAAATGCTATCTTTATGAGAAACCCAGCGCGCGTCTTTGGTCTGACTGACATTCCACTTACCTTCGACCCACCGGTCTTATCGGCTTCTGACCTACGACCGATTGTAGTTTGCGAGGCTGAAAATTATACTTATTTTCAGCAATCCTTCCCTCCTCGGCGACTTATCCATCTGACCCAAATTCCTGTCCTTCTTGTTACATCAGAAGCAGGGTATCATGCAGTTTATGACGACCTCACAGTCCAGTTCCTACAGGAGGCCGGCGTGAATGTCACACATATCCGCTTAGAAAGCATTGGGATCCGTGGAAATGGGCACATGTTATTTATGGAGCTTAATTCGGATCAAATAGTAGCTGAAGTAGTTGAGCCCTGGATCAGGAGCTCCGTAGGTACTGATTAGGAACGGCGAACATTGCATCGACTGAAGTAGAAGCGATCGAATTGTTTAGTCCCTCGTGCGAGATATAGCAATGTGTTCTCGTTGGTCGCCCCACAAAAATTGTATCTGGAGGACTATATCCTGGCCAGGAACCTCATATCTTCAATTCGACTGTCTTGTTGTAATGTCTGCAAAAACCCGCTCTAGTTGTCCACCGAGCTTAATGGTGAGTGATTGTTGCATTTGCGTTGCTGGTCCACAGGTCTAAAATGTCCATGTGTGTTATGGGGGGCTTGGGCCCGTAGGATACGAATGCTGCTGGACCTCCGACGTTGCTTCGAATTGTCATGAGAAATGTTCGCAATCTGGGTGAGGTCAGTGACCAAACTTGTACAGTCGACATGGGTGGCGGACTCCTCTGACCGAAATTCTGGCGCGAACATGGGCCGGCTTGGCTACTGGGGGAAAAAATATAGTAACTAAGATTGATCGGGTCCGACTCAGCGAGGGTCCGACTCTCACCAAAAAGTAACGACGATGCACACGAAAAAAGTAGTCAAGCTGGCAGGGGCGTTCCGGGGGACAGTGTGTAACGGTTGGATCACCTTGGGACCTATACTTTCAGGAATATTACACTGTGACTTGTTATCGGAGAAATGACAAAGCCAGCAATCCGAGCATGAGGCCTTGAAGATTGATCGATCCGTGGTGAAGATCATATGAAAAGGGCTATGTTCTTGCTTCCACTTAGATCGATACAAGATCGCGTCATAGAAGAGGCGGTCACGACATATCTACGTCCCGAATCACATCCGGCTGTAGCTCACCCCTTGTTACCGAATTTGCAAGCTCCCGCCGTACTTCTGGGCCAATCTGAGGGTGAGGATTCACCCGAACGACATCCAGCAGCGCGTCCTTCTGGTCTGGCGTCAAATCCGGGGAATACCTAGGATGGTGGTTATTAATTTATATAGAAGGTAGTCACTGGTGTTACCTTTGGCAAAAGGCGAGCAGGCTCTGGTGCCAGAGTACTGGAAGCTTTTCGGTATCCCCACGAGAACGTGCTTTGTAAGTGTTTGAAAGGCGGATGAAGTGGAACACAAGGGCGTCAACAACTTTGTAGGGCAGTTGATATTTCTTGTCGATGAGCACTCGAATAAACAATGAATTGGGACCTATCAAGAAGGTTGATGGAATTCAGGCTGAAATTCTATAAGAAACCAACCGGTGTAGTCCATCTGCGCGATCCGCAGTAATGCTGCAGCTGAGTGAAGAACAGGAACCTTCTTTTTGGCAACTACGGACGCTATGATAGCCGCTTCTTTAAGCGTGCACCCATTCTGAAGAAAACAAAAATTGGATAGAGAACCGAGGGCGAGTGAACAGGCTTACCTCCAACATTGGGAACACGATGCCTTTGAAAAAGGCACCAGGCTTGTATAGCGCACGTTTCAGGCACTCGTAATATTGTACATTAAGCTTTTTGTTGGATTGAATATCTTCTCGTATTGCGTCGAGCAGCACAACAGATAAGAATAGCTGGGCCTGCGGGGGCTTCATGGTAGAGACAAAAGTTCTTGTGGCGGTTCGGCAGGCATGGGGGCTCCATTGTTCAGGTCTTGTGAGGGCTAAAATACGCGCCCAAGCAGGAAGGGAAGGTATGACCTTGAATAATTTTGGCAATGGTCCAGACTTGTATCCACGGAGAAAGATAGCTAGCCTAAGGTGGCATTACGTGTTGGACAGCCCCTAAAAACAAGCACCTACTTTGAATATGATTCAACGAGTCTAGGGTCAAGCCCCAGGGCCGGATCGAGGTGTTCTTTGTCTTGGAGACACGTAAGAAGTAATCTGGAACGCAGAAATTGAAGGGGGACGGACCTTGTTGTACTTTTTGGATCACAGTAACGTTCTCTGACCTGCTGTTTTCAAGCTTGGAGAAAATTACGTCGGCTAGAGTGCGCCGTTCGCCAGAATTGGGTGGAAGCAGGGTATCTAGTGCGTTGATATCGGCAGAATCGAGTTGCTGCTTGATATGAGACGCTCGATCGGGCTGGCAGCTGGGCGAACTTACGAACATAGCCTCGGCGTCACCATCATCACTCATTTCCTCAGCCTCCTCGTTGTCGCTTTGGTCAGACATATCGTCTGCTGCACGCATTTGGGGTTGGAAATTGTGTGAATCTGCAGACTCGTTGTCATCATCGTCCTGATCGTCTGGCATCTCGAGCTCCTCTTGCTGATCGCGAGCAAGCTCGAAAATTTTTCGAGATGTTTTTGGATCGAGAATGACCTGCCAGTGATATGCTTTTAACCTCGCCGTATGATGGTTGGAGATGAGCTACCTCGTCGTTGTCATCTTCTGCGGAGTGTCTCTGTGACTTTCTTCGCTTTCCTGGCTGAGAGACACGACCATACTTTGCATGAAGCTCATCCCCGTTGAGCTGATTGAGGAGGGGATCGTGTCGCTGTTTTTGCGGTCTTTGCGTTCGAGGCATAACTGTTGGCGAAACGTAACTTTCGGCAGGAAGCCGAATATATTTCAGCCGAGTGGCTGTGCTCGGATAAGTCGAAAACTGATATAATCCCCCCTGTCAAAGGGTTAATAGTAATCATTTTCTTCCCCCCCATCGCCATGTCCCAACTGTTACCCACCGAGCTTGTGACCACTGTTTTTCTTTCTTTCTCATTTTCCTCGTACGCTGACCCCTCGTTCAATAGATCCGCACCTTGGACAAGAACGGCCAGGAGATCAAGTCTGTCGGTTTTGTTCGCTTTGGATTCGACAGCGAAGTCCCCATCGATCTCCTCCGCTCACTCTACCTCCGTCCGAGCTATGTCGTCTCTGCGTCAGAAACTCAACCTGATGCAAAGGATGGAATCGAAGAGGCCCCCCTTACTCGAAATCTTAACACGTATCTGTCAAAGTCTATCTATTACCCAGACACCCATGCCATCTCTTATACCACCCTTTCTCGATTCCCCCCAGTGAAATTACTCTCACCCTCGGCACGGAAGCGTATTCTTATCACAGGTGGCGCCGGCTTTGTCGGGTCCCACCTCGTCGATCGTCTCATGCTTCTGGGACATGATGTCACGGTCCTGGATAACTTCTTTACAGGATCAAAGACCACCGTCAACCATTGGGTCGGTCATCCTAACTTTGAGCTCGTCCGTCACGACATAGTCGAGCCTTTCATGATAGAGTGTGACCGTGAGTGAAGGGCTACTTTTATTTGTAGCCTTCCTCATTTTTCCCTCAGAAATTTATCACCTCGCATGTCCCGCTTCACCTCCTCACTATCAAATTGATGCGGTCAAGACCTTGAAAACGTCTTTCGTTGGAACACTCAACATGCTCGGCCTGGCAAAGCGGACCAAGGCCAGATTTCTGATCACCAGCACTTCTGGTCAGTTCATCTTCTCCACCCTCCGACTTATTCTCAAGTCCCTCGTAAGAGGTATATGGCGACCCTCAAGTGCACCCTCAAAACGAAGACTAGTAAGTGTTTTCCCTTCATGAACCATTGCATCGTCTTGACCTGTCTGGAGCTGGGGTCACGTCAACCCTATAGGACCTCGCGCTTGCTACGATGAAGGGAAGCGCGTCGCCGAAACTTTGACGTACGGGTTCCAGCACCAAGACGGTGTAGATGTTCGCGTAGCACGTATTTTCAACACATATGGTGAGATGCTCATGGGCTCTTCAGTCAAGCATTGTGAGCTCATTACGTTCGCTAGGCCCTCGTAGTTCGTAACTCCTCGTCCTCATATTCATCTGAGCTCATCGCTGGACCTCTAGTGAATCCCTTTGATGGCCGTGTTGTTTCCAATTTCATCGTGCAAGCTCTGCGCGGCGAAGACATCACCGTGTATGGCGACGGCACGCAGACCCGTTCCTTCCAATATATCCATGACCTAGTGGATGGTCTCATTACCTTGATGAACTCCAACGAGTCGCGCCCTGTCAACATAGGCAACGGCGACGAGTTTACTATCGGGGAATTTGCAGAACTAGTTCGGGAGATCGTTGAGAAGGTTCAAGAAGAAGACGGCGTCACACTCTCTCGGCGATCGGGGATTGTTCACAAGCCTATACCCACTGATGACCCTAAACGGAGACGTCCTGATACTACAAGGGCCAAAGAAACTCTGGATTGGCAACCACGCTGGTCTGTTCGCATGGGGTTGGAGGAGATGGTCAGGTACTACAAGGCCAAAATGGCAGAAGGAAGCATCTAGAGTTGGTCATAACATGTGGATATGTAGCCTGTGGTATAGATGGGGGTTCTCCACCAAAGTGCATCCTCGCCAAGTAACCCCCGCAAAATCCATCTCAGTAATATTTATACATGTGCATGAATCCTATATCGTTGGACCGAGTTGCAAAGATGGGGTAGACTGTCTCTTATTACAGAACACAGCTAGCACGGATAGAGACGCGCTGGGTACAAATAGCTCACAGTACGATATCTCAAGAATCCTGTATTCTTTTCCTGAAGGAAAGCTGTGATATACACTGCTTGGTGAAGTGTTGCAACTTGGTCCCTTTTTGCTGCCATCCTTCTGACATAATGCTAGATCTAGCCTTACCTCTACAGGCTAAAATTCCAGCACTGTCCTGAATATTTATTTGTAAATAGACAAATCACTGTAAGTACATATGCAGGTTTTGCAACTCTGGTGAGTCTGGTCTAACAATCATACTTTGAATGAATAGTTCGTCGAGTACATGGTATCATAAGGAATGAGGTTAGCAAAACGGTAAGATATAAAGATACTTTTCACAAAACACCACGACGTTACACGAGATTCTGTGCTAAAGGGATACCTTGTACAGTGCTTTTGTGTGAAGCGCTTTGCGTAATCACTTTCGACATTGAGCCCTTGATAACCTGTTTTTCGACTGAATTCGTATTTACTGTTGTTCTCCGCATACGGCCGTCTTGCGCGACTGCCTCAGTTACCAGATCGAGCGCGTTTGCTGTCAAAGAACCGTCTAAAGGCCGCTCAGGTGATGGTGGCCTTAAATTTCGTTGCGCAGCGACAAGCGTTTCGGTATCTGTAGAAACGCAGAGATTGACTGCACGTCGAAAATTAATCCCATGTGATCCTGTGACACACTTACCAACATGACTTATTCCCCGATCGTCGCCATGGAACCAATGATGCGACTGCTTCCGTTCGGAGTATCTGTGATTGAGTGTAAAAAAATCAAGTCATTTTTGGGGCGGAATGAAAGCGTTTCATACTTTCGTATCGGGCGACCGTCCCCACCGAGTGGACAATATGACTTGTCTATGTCCTTCGCATAGAACCGGAGGCTTTCAAGTTGACTCTTGGCAACTTCTGGGGTGACACAAGAGAAAGAGAGCAGCGATTTCGGATTTCGATGGGCAATGGACGGATCACCAACAAGCTCCGAAAGTGTTCGTAACGCTATCTTCGCGCGTTCCAATGTCGGGATGGTTGGAGGGCGTAGATCCGACCGCGACCGCGGTAACTGTGACAGAAACCCGGTGAAAACGCGATTAACCAGGGAGGCGCTTCCGGGGATGATGGATATGCAAGACTTGCCACCTAACATAAGGGGTTGTCTCATCGTCTCCTTGTACAGGCACGTAGGATACAAACCGGGACACAAACCTCTGATCACATAAAAGCGAGGCTCTACTCCTGTGGCGTCTTTGATATCTTCCCTCAGGCTTTCTGCATAATGAAGTGGTGCAATGGGACTGTACTCGTTCTTCGCAAAAGTTTAGCCGGGGTAGAATGTGTATTGTACGACACACCTGTATGATAAAGACTGGACATGTCAATTTTGCAAGCTCCTTCTTGCTAATCCTTGTTCGCTATAAGCCCCCGAATGTAAGATCCAAATGTTTGAACACCGTGGCGCAAGCTTACATTCATCATAATGTTTACGAGTTCCACGACACGAAGCCGCTTCGCTGGAGGTGTTATTTTTTCCCAGTATGCGATCAGCTGTCCACACCGTTAGTCAAGAAAAGCTCCAACCATCCACGTTCACTAACATGGTCTTGAAGGTCAATGTTGTCAGTCTGAGGGTGTTTGAGTGGTGGCTCTGTACAGTGAAGTATAGGTATCTTACGTCACCGGTCATAAAGCTGACAACTTCGCTCCCAGCGTGCTCAAACGAATCCAAGTCCGGTGCATAACACCACAGCTGGAGGAGTTCATCGTATGCGTTGAAAACCCACTTGAGTCTGAGTGTGTCAATATTAGACGACGAGAGGAACACTGAGACATACTCTGTTGGTGGCGGCACGTTGCAAAGTGTGAGACTCAAAACGAGTTCTGGCCATCTTAAAAAGGATTAGCTAGAGAATTGGCGCGACATGGATGTACGGACATTGCAGTGAGTCTTAGAACAGCATTGACAGATATACACTCGAAAGCAAGGATATGTGCGGGAGGTAAAAAAAGTGCCTGTTCATTGAGTTAGTGCAGGAGGGACGTGACAGTATGTCCTAAAAAAAGACGTACTTGTATCGCCGCCGCAAGGTCAGCAGCATCTACGTAGCAGTCGTGTAATGCAGTGGGCCTGGCGCGCGAATGACCTTGTGTGCGTTGGTCGAAGGCAATCAGATTGTAATCGGAATCCATTCTTGGATCGTCGAAGTGCTTGTTCAGCCAGCCTGAGTCGAGGAAGAGTGGGTGCAATATAACGACCGTGGGCTTCTCTGGGTCAAAGCTTCCTACGTTGCCATAAGGCGAATTTGTGATGTACCAGATCGATACATAGTCGTCGTGGGATGGTAAGTGAACGGAAGGCATATAGAGTATGCGGCGACCCAGACAGCGTAGGAAGGAGAAGCAGTGGGCGCCTACGGACGGTTTATGTATAGATATGAAAGTGAAAGAATCGTAGGGGCCTACCAGCAGTAGCACCTCACCCGACAGCTCAGTATGACCCTGACGGAATCATTTTTGGGGCTCACGTAGCCGATCAAGTTGCCTGACAAAATTGGGTGACGGACCCCACGGACTCAATTCCCTGTCCCCTTTGGATTGTCATTTACACGTATACGTCAGGACGGACTCGCTCACCAAATCGATCACTCTGAGATGGGCCCAGCCCGAGCGTTGTTGGAATGACCAAGTTATATGATCCAGTGAACCGACCGCGGCCGATCTGTCGTTCCAACAATCGACTTTCTCCGTCTTGTCAGCCAGCTGAACCCTGATTGACGTGATACCGTGAGTGTCAGTTGCCAAGTCCGTGATCGATTCCGTAAAGAGCGCCTTCGCCACACGGCGAGCTTCAGAGACGACGATACGCGAGCCCCGCTGCACCAGACAGAACGAGCTCGATGATCCCCACATGGCCAAGATTCGGTAGGATGGCAACACAGTATCGACTCTGGTACACGAATACTTCACTCGAAAAGAAATCGCAAGGAGAAAGTACAATCGCGTCGGTAACGGCCCCTCTGCCACAGGAATGCATACATTAACGCCACAAAGGTGCTTCCAGAAGTTCACTGTCTCTACGCATCCGGGACCGGGCGCGAACTTCTGTCACCAACGCCTTCGTTCAAGTTGATTGACGCGGCAACGGCCAAAAGCCAAGAGGTACGGTAAAAAAAAAATGTCAAGTTCAGGTATCGTTTTCGGGGAATCCTCAGTGCGACTCCCTCGTGCTTACGCGTGCAATGATTCGCTAGGTTTACCCTACAGTCCTTCCAGAACCTGGACCACCCTTCGCTGCTTCTGTTACGACAACATATGGCCTATGTCAAACCACGCGATCATATTATGCAAAGCAGGCTTACCTGGCAGTTTGCCTGAGAAGTGGTTGCAAACATGGTCGGTACTCCGAGGGTTTCCAGCACTCCTTGTTGCTTTTGGATGAGAGCATCCCAAGCAAGCAGCATCCGTTCCCTATCGAATCTCTGCAGATCTCTACGGTATGCGCTGTTCAGCATCTGTGTCAACAATCAGTCAGCCAAGCTCGCCATTGAATTATAATCTAGCCTCGGACATCAGCCTCATGCTTGGATAACCCTGCGCCAATCAGTGTAGCTCTATCATGAAATGGAAACGTTGAATGAAGATACCACGGAAAACTTTCCTACATACGTACTTGGTACGAGTGACGTTGACCCTTTCCTCGTGTTTCTTATGTATGGCTCGTCGTTCTTCCCACAGCTGTTGCTCGAGTTCATTCTGTTCTTGCCGCAGCTAAAAGTGCCGCTTCAGCAACGTGTGGGAATATGATAGATGATGCATACGCGAGAGACGTTAGTAAGGAAACCCGGATCACTAGCAAGTTGTGTCAGATGGGGAAGTGCCTGTTGAAATGACATGGAACGGATGTCCTGCACACGTATGGAGGACGTTGGCGCAACGGGCCGCGGAGCTCGGTGTTCCAAGTGGCTTGGTGGCAGTTCCTGTGATGGCCGAGGAATGTTTGGGGACGATTGATGAGTTGTACGTGTATTTGACGCTGGCGGCGTGTTGATGCCAATGGATGTGCATTCTGATGTTCTCAACTGCGAAAGCAAAGAAGCCACCGAAGTTGGCGGAGCGGTGACGTGCGATCGAGTCCTCGATTCGCCTGGCGTGTCTTCTAACGTGTTTGCAGGTGCCAGTGATTCACGGACCTCCGCATGTTGTTCTGAACCAATATGCGATGAACTTGAGCTCAGCGTATCCTGCCACGCTTGAGAAGCTCTCAGCCGGTCAAGCAATGCCTTGACCGCTGTAGGATCCTGAAAAACATGTGTCACGTCTGGGTGCGATCTGAATGAAGACGCTCACGTTGATGTCGCTCATCGCAAAGTGGGCCGTCACTGGAGCTACGTGATGGTGCGAAATATACCTGGGCGCGACTGGTGGATCTTGAGGGGTGGAGGACGCGGTCACTTGTACAGGCAGAACGTCTAACGGCGTGCATTGCCACCGCCCGAGAACAACGGCGGCCTTGAAACCTTGATGACCAGGCACCGTCCGCGCCAATCACGCTCCGCTTGCAAGGTCACCTCACGCATCACGCATCATACTATCGTCTATTGAACCAGGACTTTTTCGAATTCAGCTGAAACAAACTGGAGGCATTATCGATATGCTTAATCATTTACTGCACGCCGAATCTCATTGTCGCAGCTGCGGCTGATTGTTGCAGGCATCAAGGCTGTCCATGTCAAACATCGCTAAATCACAAGACAAGACGTGCCTGATGGGTCGGGATAGTGCTTCACCGACAAGTGGGTCTGCCCAGCAGGCAGGCAGTCGATGACGACTCGCAGTACCCCGGAACATAACCTGGGAGAAGATCATCCTCATGCGCCGAGTGGTGATCGACCGCATCGTCCAGTGCGTGAAGATGTGACAAGCACGAAAGTTTGACGCGCGAGAAAAGCGGATACACTGACATGGATCGGTGAAAAATCGAGGGGACACGCGGTGAGTTCGCGGGGACTTGGTGACCAGAGTCATGACGATGAATGAATACGACAGTGGCAGGATGGAAGTGACACGTTAATCCTGGCGGCGCTGTGAGGCGATAAACGGTCAGGCCATCGTGCACGGCGTCGAGGAGAATATGTACAGTAATACAACGTCTTTTGGGATGTGGCTGTGACCGGGCGGCCGGCAGTTACGGCAAAAATAATAAAACAATAAATAATTAGCAGTGGCCGGACATTTCCACGCTCCCGAACCGCTCCCTCTCAGCGCCTCCCCGTCTCTCCTGCCCATCAACTTTTCCTTCCTCGTTTCTTCCCCTTCTCCTCCTCCTCCTCCTCCTCCTCCTCTTCATTTTTCCTCTCTTCATATCTGTAATTCCTTCCACCCCTTACCACATCCTCTCTCCCTTCCTTTTTTTCCATCATGTCTTCCGATCGCACAGATTACCCTCCGCAGGCAAGCTCCTCTCATATGATGAAGACGACCAAGCGCGGGAGGCCCTACCTCAAGGTATCTTCTTCCCGTCCCCTTCATTCCCTCCCCCCAACCGTCCATTCCCCAGGACACTCTCGATCTGTTTGCAACCCTCGTCGTATCACTGGAGCTCACCACTCACAAACAATATTTCCGTACCTTCCCGAACTCGTTCTCCACGTCAGTTCATCCCTCTTTCCCTTCTCCCCTTCACCTTCTCACTATCCTCTAGCGACGAGGCCGCTCAGAACCTCGCTTCCCTCAAATTTTCCCAGTCCAATCGTGGGCCGGACCCAAGAGACAAATCACGAATAGTGACGACCACCACAACGACCACCTTCTCTATGACCCGCGAGATGGCAAAGGCGATGTGTCAGCATTTCATGGACGCCCGTCTGATTGAAAACGCCGCTGATCAGGGGTCAAACTTATTCAAGGATCGTGGCACGTATGTCCTCACGCCAAAGGGTCTCCACGTCCTCGAGCGATTCATCTCGAAAAATGGCATCAATTCCGATCACCTCCAACCCGTATTTGCTTCCCAGCCTATTTGTATCAAATTACTCCACCTTGAGCGTCGGACAGCCGATGACGAGATCATCGTGACTCAGTCCGTAATAACTGCCCTCTTTCGTCGCTTCGTCGGACGCCAGCCCAATTACCTGTCTCAAAATGCTATTGCACCTCAGGATGCTTTTCAAGAGTACCACGAACGATCTAAAGGTGTCCAGCTTATGGACGTCCCAGAAAAGGCACAACCTATATTGGGTAGAGCAACGATTGTACACAAATATTGCTTTTCTGCCGTTTCTGCGCTGGAGTGGCTTTGTGACTTCACGTCTGTTGTCGGCAGAGAGGAAGCGGCAGAGATGGCAGCGCAATTTGTCCGCTTTGGCCTCATCACTTTGGTTAGCGACAAGAGGAAGAATAATGACTCTGCCATAATCTTCACCGTTCGCGGTTCTGCTCCTGGTGGTAATTCCCCCGTTAGTGTGAGTTCTCTCAAGTCAGTGTTTTTAGTCCTTCAGTTCGTCTGACAATCGTTTTCAAGCATCACGGAGAATTTCGATGTACTGCCAAGGCTATCTATAGAATAACTGACGAAGGAAGACGAGTGGCACAGTGGGAGGAACACTCGTCCTCTCCTCACAGCTCCGTAACCAATCTTCACGAACGCTCTTCGTTAGAAGGCAGTACCATCGAGGGTGTGGCAAAATTGGGACCTGAGACTACCGTCAGTGCTGCAGATGCTAGGATTCATCGCCGGATATCTATGGCCGAGAGGCTCAGCAGTGCTTACATCGAATCGAAAGAGTCAAAGGAAGCCAAGGCAAACGTCAAGAGCAACACGGATCGTCTAAACCAAATTCTCGAGGAACCGTCTTATCGAGCTCTTTTCCGCGAATTCCTCAAAGCAAACTTCTGCGAGGAGAACCTTGCTTTCTGGATGGATGTTGAGGATTTCAAGCGCAAGTTTAGCATCACGTCAAGTGCTCAGGCGAACATCCCCGCCAGCCGTGGAGGGAAAGGAACGCCTGGTCAAGCAGCAATGGAGAAACATCATGAAACCCTCATCCAGACGGCTTTTCAAATCTACAACAAGTATCTCGCCCCGTCAAGTCAGAACGAACTCAATATCGATCATGGCCTGAGACTCGACCTTGCTAGTTACCTGGGCGAGGTGATGACCAACCTCAACGGTAAAGCTTTCGACGGGCAGGTTAATGCCAGCCAAGCCGGTGCCTTCAATGCGACACAGTTGCAGATGCTCATTAAATTATATTCCCGCATTCAAACCCACGTACTCCGCTTGATGGCGATGGACTCGCTTCCAAAGGTACGTCGTTCTACCTATGTACCCCAGGCACGCATTTAAATTCGCATCGTCCAGTTTATCAAAACTCAACGCTTTACTGAAGCTAAGCAATGGCTTGGAGGTGATGCATCCGAAGACATCCAGTTTCTAACGAGCCCTCCAGCTCCGCCTGGCTTAGGAAGTGAAGAGACTGGTGGCGCGTACATTACCGTTTCTGCGAAAGCCACTGAACGAGAACAGAGGCAGCACCAACTTCCTGGCTCCTCAACGACTTCATCATGAGTATGAACACACGGTCTTTTTCTTCCCCTTTTATTTTTCTTCGTTTATCGTCAGCAGACTCGCTCTACTATTACCCCACGATACGATATCCTCGCATTCTTCCTTTCGTCACAAAGGGTTCAGTATCCGTTCACCCAATTTTCCGTTATTTTGCATTTCTTCCTTAGCCTATGGGATATGGCTTCATACCTTTTCACCAGCAGTAATCTTCACCGTTTCCTTGGCATCATCCAGAATAGCTTTCTGGGCTTTCTCGTCATGCTTAACACTATTCCCGCCGATTCCGTCTTGTTCATCATTTGCATCACGACTTCCTGCCCACCTCCTCATCCCATGGCGGTGTACAATCTACCTTATAATTATATGAATACCTACCGCCTTCCGCACGGGTACACTCTTAATTCATGGTCTCTGTCCTATAGCATGGTGTCGTATCTTAGCTGTCTTATCACTTGTTGTGAAAATTTGCGAACCAGTAACTTTGACTGATTTGCGTGACTGCAGCCATGTTGCCGCCCGTCGACCGAAGGTTCAAGTCACGAGATGTCATTCTCGTTTCTCACTTGACCAAGTTTTGCTATCAACATCGCCAAAGATGTCCTGGATCTGGAACCCCAGCGGCAATGCTCCAAGGCCAGCCGAAGAAATGGTGCCAGACCCAGGAGACCCTAAAAGGATGGTGTCCAACAAGGCCGCAAACCAACCCTTCCTAGCGTACGTGCACTGGCTGCTAGCAACTTCGCGAATGTTCAATCGCACGCTAGTTATCAAGAATACAAACTCGAACAAGAAAGGCTGCACCAAGCTTGGCTGCAGCGCAAAAAGGAGCGCGAGAAGAAACTTGCGCGAGGAGAAGCGGTTGGTCCGGAAGAGCGGGATCCAACCGCTGAAGAAGAGGTTGGCCTCCTCGGCCTCCTCAAGTTCATTGTCTACCTTTTGCTCATAATCGTTCTGGCCGGCAAGTTCTTTACTGGCAGCTTCCTGTGGGAATATGACGGCAAGTGGGCAAGACTGAAGACGTATTGGCCGGTGAATCGCACTCCATCACTCCCTCGCGTTGCAGCCATAGCTTAACCTGGCTGTCGTATAGGAACCTAGCGGCCGCCTATTTTCGGAATCTTACCTCGCCACTTTTGACGGGACGGACGCAAATAAGCCCATATATATTGCGGTAGGTCTCTACTTGATCATCCCACCGTGGTGGACACTCAACAAAGAGGTGACTGATGCGAAGATTGATGGGGATGTTTATGACGTCTCGAGTAATAGACGAACCTATGGCCCTGGAGGTCCATATCACAACATGTATGCACCGTCGTATTCATTTTGTTCCGCAGTATCTTGACTGGTGTGGGGCTGTGCAGGGCCGGCATTGATGCGGCAAGGTCTTTTGGAACAGGGTGCTTCGCGACGCACCGTACACACGACTTGCGAGGATTGACCGACCAGGAGCTCAAGGTGGGTTTTCGTTACACTAGTTCAATGATGGTCATCATCGTGACTAATGATAGGGCGTACAACACTGGAAGAAATTTTTTGCGGACCACAAGACATATTCCAGGGTAGGGAAGGTCCTTCACCATCCCATCGACCCTCAGACTCCTGTCCCGGAGCACTGTGATCCCAAGAAGGAACAAACCACACACCCAACAAAGGGTTCAGAAGATGGAGCCGAGTTCTGGGTCCAACCCGGTCCTTCGACAAATAGCGAACCGGAACATCAGGAACTCTAGATTAAAAGCGAAGCTACTAAACTATTTTGAGAAATGCTATCATAGAATGATCATGGACATGCAAGAGAGACATGGAGTGTGTGATCATCGAGCGTTAAATTATACAGGGACTCAGCTCATAATGTTTCATAAATGGTCATGTATATAAGTCATAGTCCCTGAAGGATGTGCCGAGCCGTGCTAGCTCACAGGGTGCGTCCGAGAGACGGAGGATTTTTACATTTGCCTCAAGCCTGCCAAACACAAACCATGAGTTTAAGCAGTGCTAACATTGCTGGTACAATTTAACTTGCCTGAGAAGGCACCCCGTGTGTCATGAAGTAATTTCGTAGGATGGGGAAATCGGCAATCGAACCGTTGACCATGGACGAGAACGGACTCTCTCTATACTTTGCAACGATAATATTGCCGCGCCATGCGGTTGTCTCTCGAAAGGCCCTTCCTTGAATCTCGCGGATGCACTTGTTAATGGGAAAGGGCATCCCGTCACGCGAAACGACGGGATAGAAGACAACGTAAGGTTGAGCAAATTTTTTATTCATTCCGTCAAGCGCCTCGACGAGCTGTAGGCGCGTCAGTGGCGTCTAGCCGGACGATCGATTCCGTTCGACTCACATGATAATGCCATGCACGGGGACCAAGGCCCTCTGCGATGTAGTCCATGTAGACTTCTGGGTGGGGCATCCGGGAAGGCTGGATGCTATGGGGGGCATGGGGGTCGGGCATGGACATTGGGCTGGTCATGAGCGCGACCATGTGTGGGTTCCGACCATCGGATGGAAAGAGGAGAGCCTCGAACGACGTTAGCTGGTCCATGACAGATTACGATGAGAAGAGTGCGAGATACAAGTAGGTGAGTAAGCAGGAAATAAAGTAAATGGGCGTGGACTCGAAGCCTCGATGGTCTGGTAGATTGGGGGCAACAGAGCGAGCAGAGACCGCTTATATATGTCTCTGAAACGAGGTCAGGGTGGTGCTCGAAGGACTAGGGAGAATACAGACATAGTGGAAATAGTTGAGCACGAGGTGTAACCAATGACAGGAATCGGCACGCGCTCTGCACATCGCGAGCTGGTGCACGGTAGCCGGACAAGACTCGAGGTAGTATTTCATGTGGAGGGTAGCGAGGAGTGACGGTGAAGACGCCCTGGAGATTCAAGGTGAAAGGAAGTCGGCCGCATCAGTTGATGACGGCGTGCTAGAAAGTTACTAGGATCCGAAATTGGGGCGGAATGGACGTAGATCAAGGTCATGATGTTCAAATCTCAAGACTGAATCGGAAAGCACGGCAACGCATCGATGCATCCTTTGCTCTCTCCGGTGCACGACCGACGCGAAAGTAAGGCTCGACAACGCCGTTGACATAAACCAAGCCCGGTCTGGCTGGTGTCTTTATCCGCTGACACGCTAATCGCCCGCTAGCCTTCAAGTTCACGAGGCGTTCCTGTCGCACCTGACAGTTTTGGGGCGTCACCCTGGCCGGGATCTCGCCCTCGATTGTATCCGCTACTGTCAGCGTCGTGATGTTTATGAGCATGAGGGTATAGTCCGTCAATGCGTCGCGCGTCGACCGGTAGGGTGCGTGGATCCTACGGGTAGATTATGTGTTCATGCACGCATCGTCGATCGAGCCTTGTTTGCGAGTCATAGGTCTTGCAGAGTCGTCCGTCGATCTCTATGGTCTGTGATGAACGAGAGAGCGTTATCGACGTCCGGCCGTGCGTGTTCTCCTTTGGATTCTTGCGATCCTGGTGGTCACCAAGCGTGCTGATTTCATGAGGTGCAACTACCTCGTTGATGCTCCGATCGGGTGGGCATATTCTGTCTTTGGTGATCTTTCGAGTCGTGCGAGGGTCTGAGCTGGTGTGCACCTCGGCCTAGACACCGCAGCAACACGCCGGTGCCGCTTGCAAGACGACTGGGGAATGTGACCTTACGTTCGTAGATGTCATGTCCGTCCTTTCATCCTCACAGACGATTCGCCTCTTCAGATGGATGTATGCGTTTCGAGATCTGGATTCTTGGCGGCATTCCCGAAAAGGCAGGTCTGGTTTTGCGCTCGTACGGCGACGATGGCGACGAGCTCCATCTTGGTCGCCGCTCACGTTTCCTCTCTTTTCTCCTCCGTCAACATCCCCTCCGTCGTTCTCCAGTCCTCCCGCCGCCATCTCGCCACTCCACCCAACACCGACGCAGATCTCCATCCCGAACACGCCTCCTTTGCGTCCGTCGTACACGCGCTCCATGTTGGATCCATCCTCTTGCGCGTCCTTCACGGTGGTTTGATCGTCGAACTCGTCTCCTTATCCACGCACGCTCCTCCAATTCGTTTCGTCTTCCCCGTTCCCATTCTCTCTGCACCCGCCATCCTTGCAGCTTCCGAACAGGAACTCCATTTGCTCGTCGTCACAGTCGCAGGTTCTCTTTACCGCTTGGTCCTACCAGCCATAAATCCCAACATCCTCTGGCACGATCGAGCCGCTCCAAATTGGTGCAGAGAATACATCATCAAAACTGTCGCCGATCTCTCTAGGGGCGTCGTTCAAGCACAGGGCATTCATTGCGTGGCAGTCGGGCTCAACAATGGTTCCCTCCTTCGTATAGAGTCAGAGCGCATCGGCGACGATGCATCCGACGGTGCGTGGTCTTCATTGCCACCTGCGCGCGTATTTACTTCACACTCGTAGATCTCTGGACGGAAACTCTCAGTCAACCAAAGTCTTTCTTTGGCGCCTTCGCTTCTTACATCCCCGGACTTCAGCCTGCTGCAAGTCCAGCTTCGGAAATACTTTCAGTCGCCTGTCTTCCTCAACCCACAGATCTCAGTCACACTTGGACTCTTTCCCGGGATCGTGTCCTCCGCCTTTGGACCACAAAAAGTGGTTGCATCGCTTCCAAGACTATATCAAGTCGAGCAACCGCCCAACCAACTTCGTCTGGTACCACCATATCCGGCTATTTAGATGCTGAAGCACGCAATCTTCTGTGTGTTTGTTCTGGTGGTACAAACGATGAAAGCACGTTCGTCATCGCATTCGTGCCAGTATCAATCGACTCCCATTCCGGTGGATATTTCCAAGTCTTTGACTCAACGGCCGATCAACTGCGGGAGCTTGGATCCATCCAGTGTTCCGTCGCTAGTGCTCACTGTCACTTGCAAGATTTCATAATTAACGACGGCATGTTGTGCGTGTTATGGGAACATCAAGGCTGCTCAATGATGGAGAGGACCCCTTTAGTCTTAGGGAGCCTGAATGCTTCTGACAACACAACGTGGACGACATTCTGTCATGGGGAAGAGGCTGACCTAACCCCCGCATACCTCGAAGAAATTCTTCGTTCCCCTGGTTCGCTCACAGAAAAATTCATGGAAGCAATTCTTCGACCAGGCTTGTTCTCCCCGCTGACCATCCAGACTGCCCTCGAGCAGTACATCGATGCTTGTCTCTCCCTCCCTTCCCCCCCTGCCCCAGAACTCACGACGTCGTATGCAACTGTAGTCGAGAACATTGCTGCAGTCGTTGGCTCTACCGTCTCCCTCGTACAAGACCCGCATACTGGTGCAATGCAACACGACCGGTATTGGAGTGCACTCAAGCGAGATTGGGAGGGATTTGTCGCTCGTTGTCGTGAGGTGGAGCGTAGTGCACGGTGGCCGCTCGCTCTTTGCGTCGGCCAGAGTAGCGAAGGTGTCGTCGTGGTCGAAAGAGAGCGAATCAATATACTGGCAAAGGAGGATCTTCCAATCGCTATCCATAGACACCTCAGTGACTCCCTTACTGTGGACTCCCATTTTGCTCTTCTCGACATTGCTTGGACCCTGTGCGACAAGATCGGATCGGAAGTTCTCCACAACGTGGAGACCATGATTGTCAATGTTCTGCACCAGGAAATTGCCTTCTCTATCGTGGATATCTTGGGCGACCAGGCGCAACGGTTGGACTTCAAGGAATGTTTTGACGATGGCACTCGAAGCTGGATCATTGCAAAATTGCAAGACCTTGAAGACCTTGACAAGGATGTCCGAATCATCCTCGATCTGGTGGCTGGCTTCGATCCGCAAGTCAAGCGAGAAGAGGATGAAGTTGAGTTACTCCTCCCTCCTGCGCGATCTGAGTGGAGGGTTGCACTGTCAACAGCCTATGTTTCCACTTCGGTGCATGCTCGCTATGACATTTGTATCGCCTTGATCGCCCTTGTCTTCTTCCTCGCCGATGATCTAACGGAGTGGGACCAATCCTTGTTGGACGAAGTATTTGCCGTTTTCCGAGGCCTTGCTATGCTACGTCGCGCTGCGCGTCAACCAGTGGCGGACCACGCCCAAGATACCACCAGCCCGTCGGACGACACAAACACCGACGACATGATTGCGCGCATGAGTGGCATGCAGGTATCCAAGAACCACTCCCGCTCTGCGCCAAGGTCCTCCCTTGTGCACTGCCTAATAGCTCAGGCTGGTGAATGCAATGAACTGCCTGGTTCTGCCCACCGATTTTTAGATACCACCGGTCTACTTCAATCGACATCCCCTGCGCATGCCACAGTCTTCGAGGTACTGTTTTGTGATGGCCTTCGTAGTTTGGGATATCCCGACCTTGCCCAAGACATGCTTGCATGGCTGCCGCGAACTCCCGGTGTTGTCTTTGTCACTGCACAACTTTACGTTGCACTCGGACGTGCGGACGACGCAGCCAGTATGATGGAGAAGGTCGCTGCAAGTTTTGGTATGTTGCAAGATTTCCTTGTATCCCATTCTTATCTTTACTTTCCCAGGTCCTGACAGCGGCCTGTCGTTTGAGGACGCCGAGGCATTATCATCCATTCTGCCTGCAAAGGCTCTATACGACTCAGATTTCTCCTTCTATCTGGAAGCGTCTACAATTTTTAGGTCAAATGGCCTGACGCGGCACGAGGTTTCATTCCTTCGGCTTGCCTTATCAGTCGCCCCCCCAGAGGCTGACACAGCGGATATATGGTACGGCCTCACTCGGGGATATACAGATCTTTCCTCATGGGACGATGCCTATTCATCGATCGTCGCAACACCATTCGATAGCGTGTAAGACAGCTTTTTCACAGGTATTTGCATCAGATTTTCTTGACACGAGATTCGTCAGGAAACGGGATTGTATCTCTCAGCTTGTATATCAGATGTGTGAAGAAGGTGCCATCGAAGTGCTGGTTTCTCTGGATTTTGCTGGTTTTGCTTCCGAAGTGGATGATGCCCTTGCGTTTAAAGCGCGCAACACTGATCCCCGTGCTCGCCCGTTCTACTCCAGGATCCTGTACACGTGGTATACACGAAGAGGGGACCACCGTAGTGGTAAATTTCAATTTTTCCTTCTGTTCAGTCACCGTATCTGAACCCCCGATCTTTCAGCTGCCCGAACTATGTATCAGCGTGCACGTAAATTGCAGGAAATCTCCGGCAAACCTACTGACGTGATTTCGTTGATGGAGGACCAACTGGAATCTTATTTACTCGCGATTAACTCGTTGTCCCTTCTAGAACCAAAGAATGCATGGGTTGTTGTCCAACTACCTGCTTCGACCGTCAAGGACTTCCAGGTGAATGCCGATCTTCATGTGACCAATTCGTTTTGCTAATCTGATGGCGATAGGCTCGCAAACGGCGGAAATTGGCACAAAACTTGCCGCTTTCGTCCGCGGGCGCTGAATCAGAGATTATAGACCTCGATGACCTCCGCTTCGAATACACGTTGCTATCTGCAAGGCTACGCCTCGTTCGACGTGATTCGACATTGCTTACTGCTCCAGGTGAATAAAAGCATAAGGGGTGATTAATTTAAAAGGGTAAACGGCTGACTATTTACGTCGCAGGTACTCTATTATCGCCATCCCTCATTATCCTACGGCTAGGGCAGGCTAATCAATTCGAACTCGCGATTACAACGGCACGCGCACTCGGTGTGGATATGAGTGAACTTTTTGCCGCCCTTGCAGGACAATGCATGAGGCTATCGCGAAACTCGGACGGAGTTCTGTAGGTGACCATTGTCAGGTGGGTCCCCTGTGTATATTGACACCAGCACAGACAAGATACAGCCGATTGGCTCCTGACGGACAATATATCTTCCTGGCCGGGGGCACCTGCTGATCGAGGGTGGCGATACCTCAAACTTGCTCTGGAGCGCTCTGACGGTGCAGATACGGACTATCGGTACAGCAAAGCGGTCTTGGAGGCCATCCTGTCACATGACGGGTCATCGCCCCCTCCATGGCTCATACATACGCTCGAGGTCGGTCACCATCCCCATTCGGTGCCGTGCAGTCACACTCATCATTTTTTTTTCTCGTTTTTCCTTTCTCCGCGTCCCATTCCCAGGACCATCATCACGAGTACCTCGTCCGAACTAGCCTTCGATTCGACGTTCTCGAAAGTGCTTTGGAATACACCCTCTCGCTCGTCCGGAAGGTCAGTCAAGGTTCTTTGATTTCGTCATGACAAAACCACTAAACCCTCTATCATCCCGTGCCTCCACACGCACGCATCATGCAGGCGGATGCTGCCCTCTCACGCACGCAATCGAAGGCGTCCTGCGAGACTTGGATCCCATATACGCTCATTGACCAGGTACTCGCCGCGGCTGCCGCACAGGACGATCTGGGACCCCGTGGGCAGATACTCCGGCGGACGCTCCAGACCGAGATTAGCAACCGCGTCAAGCGGATCCAAAAAATAAGCGGGCTTTCTCAGTGATTTTTTTTTTTTTTTTGAAAAAAGAAAAAAATCCCCATTCTGTAGCTTCGCTGCTAGTGAATCTTGTTCGAATCGTACCTAGACCGCCGTCGCCTAACGCATTTTGAGCGCATGGCATACGTGCTTATCTAGCCCCTGCGTTTCACAATTACGGTACACAGTTCTTATGAAGTGGAAATGACATGCTGACTCGTGAGGCGACCGGGTGGGAATCTACATCGTTCGTTTGGGGAAATGAAGTTTCCGACGTTCGCGAGAAGAAAAAAAATGCCCCCCGGGACCATTTACACACTGAAGTGGGCTTCGTCATGCGCATATAGATACAATACATCATGGTAATATAACAATGAGAGCGAACCAAAGCAATTCAACTATTTACGGACAACAATAGAATGTGGATATGCGTATAGTTTGCGTGAGATAGATAAGAGTATCGAGGGTGATGGGAAGAGGCAAAAACGCCGGGCCTACCACCACAAATACGTAAGGAAGCACACTGGTAACTCCAAGGGGAACTGTGGGATGGGGAGGAGCCAACAAACTGAAACCGGAGATTCCATCCTATCTTTTTACATACATAATCCAAGGTCTTCCATCAAGTGTCGTTGGGAGAGCGCTATCAATGCCGATCACCCGTGTGTCGTGGATGTTGCATCACGTCAAGAAATCGGGCCCACTCTGCTTGGCTAAGGGAGGCACCCCACATAGTCTCCTCTTCCGTCGCCGTCGGATAGGAATAAGGGTATCGCCCGAGAGCGGGGTCGCTCGACAGGTATTGTTGTCGCGACGGGTCAGGGTGCGAGTGACGTGCCGTGTCGACGAAATTCCGCGAGGACGCTGTGTCCGAGTATGGAGGTCGAGAGTATGGTTCCGGGTAAGATGTAGTTGCGCGCGTATCGGGGTATGGATTTCCGGACACTATTCCAGTGGGACGAGCCGTGTCGCTAAAGGCATAACGAGTAGCTTCTACGCCATAAGTTGCCCTAGACGTGTCGGGATACAAGTGCGACTGGGATTGTGAAGGCTGGGGAGGAGCGACGGAGTAGGCGGATGGCCCGGTGACAACCCCTTTCGTGGGCAACGACTGCACGGGGGACGCCTGAACACCTACATATCCGACGAGCGAGGAAGGCGTATTTGCGGTCTTGCCAGATCCCACTCCGTAATCCGCTGACCCTCGGGGCTGAGCGTGGCCCCCTTGTGGACTCCCGGAGTTGCCAGTGGCAGGTGAACTCACATATCCCGGCGCACTGGGTGAATCAACTGCGTTCAGCCTGGGATACTTTGGAGAATCATGATATGGGAAAGCGAGGGTCTTGACAAGGCTCAGCACACGGCCTTTCATGCGCTCTCGCTCGTGCTCGTCTTCATTTGCAAAGTCTTGACCGTACAGCGGTGCAAGCGCGTGGAGAATATCGAGCGCTTTATCAGCGACCGGTGTGCCCCGGCTGAGTTCCAGGGTTGTCAACGCCTTCTGGATGTTTGTACGGAACAACGATGCACCGGGCTGATCGGGGTTCGAAATCAATTGGAACGAGAAAAACATGGCGGAGCTGAATACGTGGAACGGGCCCCAGTTCATGTGCCCTGGAACCGCCAACGACGCATTCGCCAAAAAGTCAGGACGGGCTTGACCCACAAGCGTGATCAATTTGTCAGCGGCACCCACAGCAATGTCGAGGGAGATTAGGTGGCGCTCGCGCTTATCGTCCTTGTCTTTTGAGGACAGGACGGGCTTATCACCGGCCTTGGGTGAAGGTACAGATGCGTATGGCCGGTGGAGGGTGAATCGAATATGGAAGTAGCTCGTGCGGATGATGACGCTCTGTACGCCTAAGCGACGGGTGATGGTGTTGGAGCTGGCGAGACTGCGTGCTACCCTGAATTCGTCGAGGTCGAGCTCATGCGGGAGAGTTTCCATCCATTGGGTCAGAGCACGGTCATGAACTTGGACGGTCTCATACGCGACTGGACGCATGGACACTGCGCTGTCCATGATGTCACCGAGAATGTAAGCCAGACGGAAGAGATGGAGATTGGGGAGATAGATACGCGGCTCGTCAGGATGGTGTATAGGGTCGGATGGTTCTGGGAGTTGTGTATTGAAATGGTGTGAAGCAATGGAAATCGGCCGACCAAACATGAATGCCTGCCACCTGAAAGGAGAAAATGGGTAGGGAGCGAGAGGACGAAAGCGAGGACGGACCTTTCGAGGAGTATGATGTGCCACCAAGCCCAGCGCCTTCTCTCGGCAAGTTCTTTGGACATTCGCCATTTACAAGGATCGCGATGCAGACCCATGGCCATACCGATACTGATGAGTTCTCCCCGAACGCTCCAAATTTCTTCGCTGTCAGTCTTAACGAGGGTGAGGTAATGAGAGCGAATGAGCAAGCACTCGACGAGTTCGAGGCTGTAGGTCTTGTGTTCGACCCTGTGGCGGTCGAGGGCGGAACGCATGACATCGTAGAATTTGCGGCAAATGTCCTCGAGGGAGTCACCCAATTGGGCCACGAGGTGGTCGCCTGGTGGGAGGTAGTGTATGGCGATGGCCATGATCATGCAGACTGTAGCGAGGACGAGACGGTCAGCATTAGCACCGGTCTTATAGCGGGACCAAGCGTTCATGAACGATAGTTGGTTAACGTGGCGATAAATCCAGTTGCAGTATTCAAAGTAGTAAGACACAAGGCGGTCTATAGCGTCGAGGGAGGGAAGGAGAGCGAGAAGATCTCTGTCGTATTCGTTTGTCGTTACGATTTCGTCAAGGGTGGCATCATTGCTGGGTTGGCGATCGCTGTCGTCGGACTGCCTCGAATTCTAGAGAGAGGTGGGTTAGCGAGAAAACGTGTGTGAAAAAGAGAGGGTACCAGGGTGAGATGAGCGACGGCAGAAGTGGCGCCGGTGTAGAAGCCGCCGTGGCCATGGGTGCCAAGCATGCCAGGAACGCTGTCTCTTTCGATGATGTCTGGCTCCACGGGTTCCTTCTTTTGTACGGCGGAGGGGGGAGGATTTTCGAGGGGGTGTTTGAGATGGGAGGAAAGTGGAGCGCCAGGACGGTGGTTGGCGAGGATGTAGGTTTCGAGGAGGGAGACGGAGTGTTTGAGACGGGTGATTTCCTGCATGGGGTCGACTCTGCTAGCATTGCTTCGTTTGGGGGTGAGTAGAGAAGGGGGGACAAGGGAGGAGAGGACTGACTGGTCATCGCGGAGGTGCAAGTCGGACTCGTGGCCCTTGGCATCCTGGTAGCAGAGTGCAATGGTACCTGGATGGGGGTAAGGAGGGGATGAAGGAGAAAGAGAAAAGAGACCTCTGAGGACACAGCTCGAACAGGGGCGGTTTCTGGAGGTGGTGAGGATGGAGGGGGAGGGGGCGGGGGCGGGGACATACCTGTCGCACTTGAGCTTGCTGTTCCTGCAAGGCTCACAGTTGATGGCCTTGCGTGCGCGCTTGGTGGGGGGTCGTGGGTCGTGGTCGCCGGGCGGTGGGCTTGTTCTTGAGCGGACTGTTCCAGACGGGCGGTGTTGTTTTTGGCGGGGGGCGGCGGAGGAGGAGGAGGAGGAGGAGGGGTCGCTGACGTTGGTGGACTCGTCTGGCATGATGATGTCGTTTGGCTTTGATGGGCCCCTCTATGAGTCTCCGTTTGTATTTATTTCGAACCCTAACCTAAGTTGCCCACAATTATTTACTCACGTGATGCCCGGGCCCGGCGCCCTCCTCCCACACAGATCATGTCGACGGAGATGACCCGACCCCAAACGCGCCTTTTCCTTTCCCCCGCAAAACGCCAATGCGGCGGAAATGACGGCCATGGTCCGTCGTCAACAACCTCAGCGATATCCGCCCTCGATCGTGTTCGACATGAGCGGCTTCGAGGTCGTCATGCAACCTCAAAGCATCAGTCAAATCACTCGGACGTCGTCTCAGTACTAGCTCGAACAGGACGGCGTTTCGACCGACCGAAAATGGGAGTCGACACCCTCGAGCGGAGTGCTGTCGAACGACGAAATCGCCCTAGTGCGAATGTGAACGGGATCTCATCACCGGTCACCTCGCCGTCGCCTCGTAGCATACACTTCTTAGGAGGGCGGACTCGGGCATGCCAGATCTTTGAATCGTACGTCCGACGTACCGCGAATATCTCGGACCACACCACTCGAGGAAAGGAACGAGAAGAAGAAAAAATTAAAGTCCGATCAGCGGCTTCGATGCCTCGAGTTTCAGTTCGGTCCGGAGATTTCAAGAATCCGTCCCCTCCTACTACGAGAGGAAGTGGAAGAGGAGATTCGTTTGCGATCGTCGGGGAGAGCACCAGCGACGCCGCTTTCTGGGAGCAAATTAGCGGCTATGGTGATCACATCTGCCAGCGGGCCAAACCGAGCCTCTTGGCCCGATTTCGATCGGGGGCGGTAAGAAGTCACCTTAAATCTTATTTAACCGACCTCGCAAGCGTACATAGTCCTTGAAAATGACAGATTACGCTGAGCTACCACCGCCCGTCCGACAGTCAGGCATACCACGCGTTCATATGAACTTTGCGCAGACGACAGTCGCTCGTTCCTAAAAAAAAAAGAATCAGTCAACTTCCAAGGCGCGAACAAACCTCGCTCACCCGCATGACGGAAAGGAAACCCGCCGTTCTTGTTTCCCCACCACATCGTGGGCGACCACTCGTCCATCAAATTTGCAAGCGTCTGTACATGCCCATATGCAGCCGGCTGGGGCCCATCCGCTCGACACAAACTAATGACGGTGAACGTGAGCGAGACGATCGACAGCGCTCCGGCATAATTCAGAATCTAAGAACCAGACGACCCGAGTGTTTGGATCAACGAACGTGATCAACTGTGCCGACCTGGAACGGCCACATGTTCACAGCGGTCGCTGTCAGATAGCCGTTCTCTGCTGTCCCGGCTAAACTGATGGCAAGCCCAAGCATCCAGTCTTTATCAGACGCGAGAAAAGGGCGGTCAAACGTAGTGCGACTTACGCAACAGAGGCTTCGATACAAGCGAGCCAACATTCAGAGGGCTCCCAAAGACGGCAGCCAATGGATGCGATGAAATCGTGGTACCCTTCGTCGTCGTCGCCTTCCTCCACACCCGCTCATCCCGAATGACGTTGACAACCAGCTCAGAGCAATGGAGCGCCAACGTCAAAGGCCCCTGTATGGCCGCCATGCTGACGTAGTACAAAATCCAATACCGATACACTCCACCTTTGAGGAGCGGAATGGAATAGGCGACGACGTGGGACTGTGACTGCGGGAAGAACGACCACGATCTCAACGCATGAGACATGCTGCGATCGGATATATGCATGATGATGATTCCCCAGACGATGCAGATGACCACAAGCACCCAAAGCGTCACGATGACCCTCCGAACGCTCGGGTGTGCGCGCCACGCAGACAGTTGTTTTGGGGACGGTATCGCCGGTCCGCATCGCACGTCGTCGCCAACGCCATGCATACATTTTCCCGGTTCGGGCAGGATCTGGGCATGGTGGACGAGAGCGGCAGTCGTATCGAAAGGCGAGGAGCTCCACGTCAAGATGTCGGCAGACCGAGCACCGACGAGGGTGATGATCGCTTGTAACGGAAGAGCGACACCCAATACCATGAGCGGGACCTCGCTGACGCAGATTACCAGTCCAGCATCGGTGACACCACTCGATGAGTCCATGTCGACAGACAGGGCCACGAGTAAGCTTGAGCTATAGGACACGATCAAAAGGATCGCCATCACGATATTGCACAACGTGCCATTCGGATTAAACCAACCGCTCGCGGCCGAAAGCAGACGAAGGTTGGTGTTGAAACGTAGACGCCGCTGGGATGCCAGGGGCGGAACGCAAAGAAATTCCGTGAACGAAACCGGTCGCTTCTGTACAAGCTGTGACCATCAGGTTGAGACCACTGGCAAGACAAAGAAGCTCCTTCTCCCGGCTGTTCTGGGGAGAAATCACTACAATGTGTATATAAATATTTGGAGACCTTGGAAGATGCAGAAACCACCGACGCCAAAGAGGCCAATCTTGCGAGAAAGATTGCTACGGTCATAGAATTCGGGGCCTGTAGTTTGTTTTGGCTTGATTCAAAGTCGGTTGTTGCACGGCTGTCTCTGCGGTGGGCATACATCTCACTGAACAGAAAGGAGAAAGGGCTGGAGAGCATCGACGCATACACGTTCATCAAAGAAGGTCGTCCCTGGATTCCGAACGCGGTGTACATCGTGCAGCGTTGATAGGGTGCATGGAGACGGTCTACAGAACCCAGAGCAGATGCTGACCGTCGAGCGCCTGCTGGTCCTAGTCACCAGGATCACGGATGGAGCATGCCGCCCGTGTTGGTGAGGGGAACGAACGGTAAGGAGATCACGCACGCCGTAGCAGAAATGATCCAGTTTGTGCGGAAAGTTTCGAGAAGGTTCCGTCGCGTTTGACTACAAGTACTCGATCCCTCGCATCCACCGCCGCCAACCGCCCGTATTCATGGCCGACGTAAGTTCGTTCCGATCCTTCGCTTTCTATCATCTTGTCATTACCGTCACAGGCAAACCTCCTCAAAGATCAGGGAAACAAGGCGTTCGCGGCCAAAGACTACGACAAGGCGATCGAGCTCTTTACTGCCGCCATAGCCATCGACCCCTCCAATCACGTCTTGTATTCAAATCGGAGTGCAGCAAAGGCAGGAAAGAAACTGTGGAACACGGCACTCGAAGATGCTGAAAAGGTCGTTTCCGTTTCATCGGCATTATCTACTAAACAATATCCTTTCAGTGCGTCACTCTCAGTCCGTCTTGGGGAAAGGGTTATGCGAGGAAGGGTGCCGCCTTGCACGGAACTCGCCGTTTTGCTGAAGCCATTGCTGCCTACGAAAAGGGTATCCAATGCGAAGACAGCCCCGCTCTTCGCAAGGGCCTTCAGGAAGTCAAGGATGCACAAGGTCCGCTTGGAGCACCCACTCCGCTCACTGCCAAGCACTGACGACCGTAAAGCCAAGGATGCCGGTGCAGGGTCCGAGTTGGGACTTGGGAAGCTATTCCAGGATCCTAATCTCATCGGGAAGCTCGCTACGAATCCCCGCACGCAAAAGCATCTCGCGGATCCTGCGTTCGTTCAGAAGGTATGCAGCCTAACTGAAACTGCCGTCAACCATCTCAATCGATCGTCGATGCAGCTCCAAATGATGCAACAAAACCCCAAGCTCGCGGAATCGTGAGACCGCATCGATATTAATCTTTCACCTCGGTGCTCACTCGTGTCTAGGGCTTTGAGCTCGGATTCAAGAATGATCGACGTCCTTGGTGTTGCAATGGGCATCGACCTGCAAGGCTTCTCCCGCGAAGAGGGATCAGACGATCTTCCCCCTGCTTTCAAGAAGACCACCGCGCCATCTCCTCCCCCTTCCCCTCCTCGCGCTCAGTCGACTCCCTCATCCACCTCCAACAGTAAGCCTACCCCCCCACCACGCGCGCCTGAACCGGAGAAGGAGGACGTCGAGATGTCGGAGGAAGACACGGAAGAGGAAAAAGCCAAGGCTGATGCGCTCGCTGCAAAGGATCAGGGTTCCGAGCACTACAAGCAGCGACGATTCGATGAGGCAGCCTCTGCCTTCTCAAAGGCCTGGGATCTCTGGCCAAAGGACATCACCTTCCTTACCAACCTCGGTGCTGTGTACTTTGAACAAGGAGAGTATGACAAGTGTATCGAAACGTGCGAAAAGGCAGTCGAGGAAGGACGAAGTGTAAGTCCACATCCTTTTGAACCTCGGGGGACGCAGAATTGGACGTCCTGACGCACGTCACAGTACCGCGCGGATTTCAAACTTCTCGCAAAAGCTTTTGGACGTATTGGCTCGGCTTATTCGCAAAAGGGCGATCTTGCCTCTGCCAAAAAATACTTCCAAAAGTCGCTTGCTGAGCACCGCGATGCTGCCACTCTTGCCAAGCTCCAGGCGACTGAAAAGGCGCTCGGGGAGGGAGAACGCCAGGCTTACGTCGACCCAGCCAAGTCTGCTACTGCTCGCGAGGAGGGTAACGTAGCATTCAAGGCGGGCGACTTTGCAGGCGCTGTCAAGCATTACACGGAGAGCATCAAGCGCGATCCATCGGATGCGCGAGGTTACAATAACCGTGCCGCAGCTTACATGAAACTCTTGGCCCTCGCTGAAGCGCTCAAGGATGCCGACGAGTCCATCGAAGTCGATCCTTCCTTTGGTACGTCAACTCGGTCGTGTACAGGACTTGACTGACTCAGAGGGACCGATAGTCAAAGCCTACATACGTAAAGCTTCGATTCTGCATTCGATGCGCGAGTATAGCAAGGCGCTCGAGGTCCTACAGGCTGCATCAACAGCCGACACTGCGGACGCACATACGGCCGAGATTCAGGCTCAGGAGATGAAGACGCAACAAGCACTCTTTAGTCAGCGTGCAGGGGAGACCGAGGAGCAGACGCTCGAGCGCGCGATGAAAGACCCAGAAGTCGCGGTACGTTCTGTGGCATGTCAAAACGACCACGAAACTCACCAAGTTTGACGCAGGCGATCATGAGTGACCCCGTCATGCAGCAGATCTTGCAACAAGCACAGTCCAACCCTGGCGCGTTACAGGATCACATGAAGAATCCCGTTATACGTGACAAGATCGTCAAGCTTGTCAATGCTGGAATCATCAGGACCCGATGAAGATGCAAGGTAAAATATCTTTTGGATAAAAAGATGGTCGATTTTCTTGGCGTGTACACTTATGGTACCGATGTGCTTGTAAAGATAATACACAACCCTATTTCCTTTGTGCTCATCCGTTTTTGCCTCAGAGCTGGCAGTTCATCCGGAACGAAACCCGGGGTTCTCCCAAGAGTGATTTAATAATCCACCATCGCCCTCTCCAAACACGGATAACACTTCCTGGACGCGCTGCTTCCACTCTTCGGTTTCCCCAATTGGACTTTGTTTGTCTGCGCTGCACCATATTCGCGCGGTTTCGTGCACGTCCTTGAGCGAGCCGAGCCCTACGACGGTCGGTATCTCCGCCTCTCTTGCCTTGTGGAAGGCGTATCCCAACGCGAGCTCAGGCAGACCACTTTCACCGCCCGGCTTCTCAGCCACTCGGCAAGCACGCTTGACAGCCACCTTGAAGTTCTCCGAGGCCGGGTGCCAAGCGGGTGGTTTAGGGGTGAGGAGTCCCATGCTGAGGGGGGACGCAGTAATGACTTGCTTGACGCCTGCGCGTCGCTCAAACGCCGTCTTGAAGTCCAACAACGTACAGTTTTGGAGGTTGAGATGACAGTACGACATGACGACGTCCAATGGTTTGTATGGCGCCGTGTGCTTGACTAGAATCGCAAGCCGTAGCAGGGTGGGCAAGGGATAACCTGGGCGATATATCATTATTACGAGTGTCGATGACGATGCATCTCGACGTCGACAAGTCACGCACCACTGATGCCAACCCGTCTGACGATGCCCGCGTCCTGTAGTCTTCTCAGCTCTGCAACGGCAGCAAGGACCTCCCGATCGCCATCCCCGCACACGACGCCCCCTTGTCCCTCTCCGAGCCCATATGCCTCCGCCTCGATGCTCAACGCAGTGCGATGATCGCCCGACGTCCTCGGCGCCTTGGATTCAGCGGTGAACTCGACGTCGTGCACGTACACGATATCAAGGTACGTCGTGTGCAGCCGCGCAAGACTGCGCTGAATGCTGGCGCACACGCCTTGAGGGGTATAGTCGAACGCGTCCCGCGTGTCTCCGAATCTTCCACATTTCGTGAACTGTACCGTGCGTCAAGCGTAGCCTAGGTCAATGTGGACCCGTCTCTCGGTCATCGGACGAAACTGCACGCACGATCTGGTAAGACGACCGAGGAAACTCGTTCTCGAGTGCCTTCAATGCGTTGCCCAGGACGATCTCGGACGGACCATAGTATGGGGACGTATCAAAGGCATGGATGCCATATCTGATTGTCATGTCTAAATCTACCACGGCGCGCTCGTCACAAGAAGTATATGCAAACGCACCGCAATGCGAGCCTCGTCGTCCTGAGGGGTGTAACGCCCCGAATGTGGTCGTCGTTGTTGTAAAAGGCCGAGAAGGCAGCTGCGCCAAGTACGACAGCGGGCACTCTGGGAAACGCGGCGTCAACAGGTCCGAAGCATGTCGTCTGGAGGACTCGGGCGTCAGTCCGTGCATGCCAGGAGGGAATCAGCCCATTTACAACACGGTTTGCGTCATCCGCCCTGTCGATGTCCTCGTCGGGGATGTCAGCTAGCGGTGGAAGGGGAAAGGTTGATTGGGGTGCATCCAGTCGTTCGATCATGATCTTAGGCACGTAAGCAACGACGGCGGAGAGAGTGAGAGAGCACGTCAGGCCAGACCAGCTGGCCCTGTTTATAGCCTCCATCGCCACATGGGCCGTAAAAAGCCACACGCTTCACGTCGTCCAAATGGCAAAAGAAATTCAAAAGATGTAATTAGCACGTCTATCGCACAAACAAAGGATGTCGGTCGAAAAAAATAATAATTCGATTCTTTATAGCTTGGTCCGCGTCCAGCTGTAAAGTCGAGGCAAAATCAATATCTGTAGCTCCCCCCCCCAAAAAAAAAAAAAAAGACGAAACGACAAACCTCTTGGAAAATCTGCCAGAGGGATCCATCATCTTGGTATTCTCGTCGGGTTTGACATCGTTCCAAGGGGTGGGGTTGGTCCTCGTCCAGACCACTTTTACGCCGATGATTAGGCCTAGTGCAGGGTATGAAGTCACTGAGCTTACCCGAAGGTCCTTGCGCAAGGCGTGCCAGATACCATCCAGCACCACAGACGGTCACACCGATGACTGCATAGCTATGTTGACATTAGTGCGTCGAGCTTGGTCAAATAGTCGAGGCGTGCATACAGTGGGATGGCCTGTAGAAACGAAAGTGTCAGGGGATTCCGAGGCTGGGGGAGCAAGAAACCCAACTATACCTCGACGGCGTACCAGTTTCGCATGAATTGCCTGGCGCTTCTGCTAGCCATGTTGGATGAACGGTCTTCGTTGAGTCGAGGTGTAGACTAGTTGTACCAACGTTGCCAGGTTCTCACGGCCACTCGCCTACCGGAACCCCCCGACCCGACAACTGGACCGATCAGGAATCAAGAAGCATAGACATGCATTGATGCATCAAGTTATGGGCATGAAAAAAAAAAAAAAAAAAAGTGTCCTCATCTTCGAAACGTGGATAGTATGAAGTACAACGAAGAACGATATTGACACATCGTGATGCGACTTTTCCGCAAGCGACACCGCGGTACAGGGAAACGGATGATCGGGGAAGACAAGAAATATGCGACAAGCAACCAGGTCAGGCAAGCAAAGGCAAGCATAAAGGCATAGCGTGTGGAGGAAAAAGCATGCTCTGAATGGACGGCAAGATGCCACCATTGTCACATGAAGAAATACGCAACCAGCAGGTCACAAGTAAACGTCGTTCGCATTGCAACCTTTGCAAGCGCTCACTATGCAGCAGCGCCTCGTTCCGTTTTTCTTTTCCAGACTGAATCTGCTTCTCAGCTTCTCCAGCTGCCTAGCCTTCGAGACGAACCCCCGCGAGGCTAGGCAAGCAGCATCATTGTCAGCACCTGACAGCGAGAAGGCAGTGTCCGCTGCTTGCACACTCGGACCGCCCGAGCTGCTGGGAATAATATATGATGCAACCGCGGTCGCACCCGGCGTCCACGAGAATGAGATAAAATTGGATAGCTTCTGGAAAGGCGATCGTGCCGCAAGCGGATTGGACATAATAGAAGATAATGAAGAGTCTTTGGCATGAAAATATTCACAAGCGCTTGATGATGGTGATGGGTCAGAATCGTTGGAACGAATCACCTCCGACGTGGCGCCGCCACTTTGCGAGGTGCGAGGGCATCTGATAGCGGATGTGGGTTCGTTGGCTGTGAAGCGCAAGAGACAGATGAGTCGAGCGTACTCATAGATGACTTGGAATGGAGCTTAAAAGTCGAACCATTTGGGGTGTTTGACTGACTTTGCTTCGCTGACATGACCGACGACTGCGCTTTCATAGGCGTGGAGTAGAATTTTGGTGGTGTCACAGACTGAGGAATCATTGATGGCATTTTCTTCGAGGGGGGCGTAGAGTAGGTCAATGGTGTTGCGAAACGGCCAGACACACACTTCGATGGTATGAACATGATTGACGATGTCTTGGGAGACATGGACCGCAGCGAAATTGACCGAGGGATTGAAGACGGTGGACTGTCGTTCCTGCTGCTTGGGCGGGAACTGCCACCAGATGTAGGTGGCGACGAACGCGATGGAAGAGTCACGCGCTCGACGCCCCTGGACTGAACTTTGGAAGGGAACACAAAAGTCAACGAGGTTTCGTCCTCATCATCTTCAACCGGCTCGACAATGGACGTAGGTTTACTGGATACGGAATCATCCACACCAGGGCGTACAGCGGGTGTTGCCGTGGAAGTCTCCACAGGAGGCGTGATACGGATTTCGGGGGGTGGAGTTATGCAGACGTCTGGAGGTGTCACGCAGACGATCGATGGGGCGTTGAAGGTGAATCGAATTCCACCTTCAACTTCCTCGCCGACCCATTCATCGCCTTTAGCCTCTGGAACGCCATCCTTTTCGTCCTCTTCGGAAACAGCATCAAGATTCCGGGATGACGCAGACTCGACCACGACACCAACATCAGAGGGAAGAACAAAGGGTGGTAACTCGTCGTCATTCGACATGAATTGAAATGCAGAGGAGAACGTGCTCTGATTCATTTCCTCGGAGAGGGGTGGGCTCCTGTCAGCATCATCCAAACATCCGAAAAAGCGGTCGACCTCGTCGTCTCGTTTGACAGGAGCGACAGTCTTTCCTCTGGGGAAGGTCCAAGTCTTCGAGAGGGACGCACGGGATCCATGAGTCGGCTGGGTGGGCAAAGAAGAGCAAACCGGGTGGTCAAGGATTTCTGCTGTGGGCGCCTTGGATTTGATATCGAACTCATCTGCCGAACCAATGGATGAGCCACCTGGACTGGAGAAACTGAGATCGGAAT
>JBBPLY010000064.1:0-10265 GCA_038090035.1 Xerocomus nothofagi | reverse complement strand
GCTGGGTGGGCAAAGAAGAGCAAACCGGGTGGTCAAGGATTTCTGCTGTGGGCGCCTTGGATTTGATATCGAACTCATCTGCCGAACCAATGGATGAGCCACCTGGACTGGAGAAACTGAGATCGGAACCATCCTCGTCTTCATATCCAGCCAGACCGTTTTCCTCGTCAGAAAATTCGACTTCCTCTTCTGCGACTGCATCCAGAGTGAACTTGGGCTTCGTGAAACTGTCGTCCGCTGATTCGACATCGGTGGTGGAACTTTCAGAGTCGATGGACTGGAATCCAAGCCCACGGGGACGCGTGCTGATTGACTTTCCAGGAAAGGGCGACCGTCTCCAAGACACGTTGACAGCGTGAGGAAGCTTTGGCGTGGTCAGGAGGCCAGCATCATCCAAGAGCTTTTCGAGTTCTTTTCGGCGTGTACGCTCCTGCTCGAGGGCACCGCGAAGACGTGAACATTCGTCGACGGCGGCGTCCGCGTCCTTGAGACGAGCATTGAGCTTCATGATTTCGTGGTTCATTCCGTCCCGTTCACGCGTGAGGATCGCATTTTCAGTCAAAGAACGGGAGAGTGCAGCAGCCTTGGCTTCCACTGATTTTTCCAAGCCGGATTTTTCCACTTCCATCAAGCCGAGGCGACTGCGAGCGACCCAAGCCTCTCTTCTCTCTGCCTCGATCCTCTTGGCAAGCATACTGGCCTGTTTATCTGCATCTGCGACACGCTGTCTCCAACCGTCAACGTCCCGTTTGAGTTCATCGCGCTCGGCTTTGAGATCTGAGATGAGGCACAACATCTCGTCGCTAGGCTCTGAAGACGTTGCGGAAGCGTCCGAAGTATATGAAGCGTGACGTGAAAGAGAAGCCCGGTTTCTGAGGGTGCGCTCCAATTCGGTGATGCGAGAGAGGAGGACGTGGTGGGATCTAAATAAAAAATGTTGATCTGCGACAGAGAGGGGCTGTTCGATGAGGGTTTCTGGATCGCCTGCAAGTGAGAACCTGTGGTCGGTTGGGGTGGACTCGGGAGAGGGGAGAGGAAACAAGTGTCGAGAGATTGATTGGGTGGAATGCTTGTAAGAAATGCTGCTACACCTCTTTTTGTCGCTATCGCAGGGGGGAGAGGTACTGTTACTGAAGGTGTGCGAGAAGCGTCTTGAAGGAGTCTGACGAACGGAGATGGTCGTGTTGGTGGGAGGCATACTGACATTAGGTAAAGGGGTATCGTCGAGGGTGGCTGCAATGAAAAGTTCTCGAGCGTTTGGATGGGGGCCTGGAGTGAGAGTAGGGGTAGGGAGGGAAGTCACGACGCTGCCCTGTACGAGTGACAAGGGACGGAGGTTGAGACTGGCGGGACGCTGTCGGAACTTTGTAGGGAGTGGACGGGGAGACTCTTTGCGTTCCTCGGTCAAATTGGCGAGAGATTGATTACCCGCCTCCTGGTCTTCTTCTTCTTCTTCCTCCTCCTCCTCGACAAGAGTGTCGAGCTGATCCTTGGAAGCAATGGATCCAAACGCCTTTCCGAGCGAATCACGCTTTGCAGCAAAGTTGCCCAGGCCAGCGCCGGACGGAAACGAAGGTTTCGAGGCTAGAAAGCAGAGTGAAGGTGTGGTGAGAAGAGGGCGAGGAGAGGGAACGCACAGAAGTCGCATGACTTGATGATATCAGGCGGGATGTCAGGAATCTCGACCTTGGAAAAGGCGAGGTCAGGTTTTCCCTCGAGGGCCCAGAGGGCTCTGCGGCGGATGGAGTCCTTGTCGCCCAAGTTGATGTTGTCGTCCGAGTGAGCGGTGGGGAGTTCTGGGAGGGATACGCCCATGAGCTCTGCCGACTCGCGTCTGGTCGAGACGGACGAGCGACGGTGGTGGTGAGAGGCAGGGCGGTGTGAAGACGGGGAGAGGGAGGGGGCGGAGGAGGAAAGGGGGATGGGGCGAGCACCGCCGCCCAGTTTGAAGGAGTGGAACTGTAGTCGAGGTGAGACTGGCAAAGGAAAGAGAAGGAGAGAGAGAGAGATACTCTTTGGCTGGCGGGATCCATTCGAAAAAACGAGCGTGAGGTCGAGTTGGTAGCGGACAAGGCGCGACTCGATTCTCACGCGATGTTGGACGATGCCCTCTTCTTCCTTTGCGACGTACAGACGCGCTTCGGTCAGTTCTCTTCCTTCTCTCCTACGCCCTGCTCGACGGACGAAAAGGGACGGTCATACATGGCTTTGACGAGCTCGTCTCGACCTGCAACAAGATGCTCAAGATCGCCAAGGTGCGCTCGCACCTTCTCTCTCTCTCTCTCTCTCTCTCGTCACTGATCCCACCGCCAGGTCCTCGGCATACCCGTCGTCGTGACCGAGCAGAACTCGAAAGGCAACGGCCGTTCTCCCTCTGCCACGTCCGACTCATCTCGCTCCTCACAGCTCTCGGTTCCACTACCCCGGAAATCGACTTGTCCGCACTGGGCGACCTGCACGTTGCGACGATCGAAAAATCCCTCTTCTCTATGATGGTCCCTGAGGTCAGGACGCTGTTGCAGGAACGTCCACATGTCCGATCCATCGTCCTCTTTGGCATCGAGGCCAGTTTCACCAACTCAACCTCCCCCTTCCCTCGCTGACCTCGATTCAGTCACACGTGTGCGTCCTCCAGTCCGCCATCGATCTCATCCAGGCAGGATATCAAGTCCATGTCCTCGCAGACGGTGTATCCAGCTGTAACAAGGAAGAAGTTCCCATCGCCCTCGCCTACATTCGCCAACTCGGCGGTTACATCTCCACCAGCGAGAGCGTCGCCTTCCAACTTCAGCGTCAGCAACCTCTCTTTCAAATCTGGCCTGGCTAACGTCGTTCTCAGGAGAATCTGGCACTCCACGATTCAAGTCGTTTATCGCCGTGATCAAGGAAGAAAAAGAGAACACGGTGAAGACGTCTCAAAAGTTGCTGCAGTACCGTACTTTGTTGTAACTCTGTAAAATACCTCGTGGGAAGCCCCTCCTTGTCTTCTCTCCGTCATGTTTGGCAGTCTGTTCCACCTCGCCGTCGACGCTCTCCTCCTCAGTGCTCTCCTCGCCGGCGTCAGGCGCTCGACCGGCCTCACGTATGCTCCCTCTGCCCTTCCCTGTTTTCTACTCACCACATCTCAGACCCGCACTGTCCCAAGTACCCAACAAGGACGTTCGTCGTGAGTGCCATCTCTTCTTTTTTTGCCTCCGTCTCATCGAGTCACAGAACTACTCCGGACATATCTCGAGTTCGGTACGAGTCTCCCGTTCCATACCCTTGGCCATGCCCGTCCAACATCATCATCAGGGGAGTACGTATTTGACTTTGCCGTCGTCGTATTCGGGGTAATCCTGCTTGTCGTACCTCCAACGTCCCCCTCCTAATCATCCTCATAGCGCTCCAGCTCCTTTGAACGCAAATAATCAGCTCTTTCTGCCGTTGGACGGCCTTGCCATCATTCTTCTACCTCGTTATCACAAGTCGTGTATGATATCTTATTCTACTGGCAATGTATACACGATACGGAATAACGACCCCGGTTTCATCCAAGGAAGTTGAAGACGAAAAAGTGGAGCACGATGGAGCCCAACGCGAAATCGGCAAACGCTCTGTACGTGCCCGTTGACTGTGTATCACAAGACGAACGAGGGAGACGACAGACCTCTCGGGTGACACGTCTTTGAACTCTGACCGGTTTTCGGGGTTCACCTGCGTACGAAGCGAAGCGGTGAGGACAAACTGTCCGACCGAACTCGCGAATCTACACTCCCCGTGAGCCAAAGGACTCTACCAACGACGAAGACGGCGTACCCGGACAAAAAGGCATTGAAAGGAAAGTTGGTGACCAGAACGCAGTATACGAATTGGAACACGCCCGAGAGCACGATGAATGTCAAGTATGCGTCTATAAACTTGAGACGGTCTGGAGTCTGGCGCAGATACGACTTCCAGAGCGAAGACACCGTGTGCGATATGCTAGAGGGAGTTTTTGAGCCAGCCATTGCTGCTGCGTGCGACGTGGAAGCGGTCAGACGAGGATGACCGAAAACGGAAGTAAGCTACTCCGTCGAGCGAAAAAAATCAAGGGCGTCGTCGGCCTCTCTTTCTCTCGGTCATGAACACCGCTGGACTCCGTCTCGCCTCCTCGTCGCGCTCCACCGCGCTGGCAGCCTCCAAGTCGATAAAAACCTGTCGAACGCCGTGCGCACCTCGGAGGCATGTGCACACGCGCAAGGCGCTACCATACAAGATCGAGGACGGTCTCGCACACTTTATGTCTCCTCGAACCCTCCAGATGGTCGCGGTCGAGTACCAACAAGGTCTGCTCGACCGTCTGAACGACGAATGTCCCGGTAAGCACATCACCCCACGTTCGCACACACCTCGAACATGAACTCGGCATTCAGACGTCGAGGACAAACGGAAAACAGTCGCGCAGCTCGTTCTCGACACGGCTCGATCGCAAGACAGAGCCATCACGTTTAAATACGCGAGTCACGCCCTCAATAACAGTTTCTTCCTCAACTGCTTGGTAGGCTTCACGCCGTCGTGTTCTCCTCCCCTTTCTGAAGTGAATTTCCTAGCGACCCCCGTCTGACAACACGGGCGAAAAGCTCATCGACTCGAGCTCCCTTGGCACTGCCATTCAGAGGCAATTCAGTGGCTTCGATTCGTTGCGCTCCCTGTTCTCTGCCGCCGTCAATGGTATGGCAGGCTCGGGCTATGTTTGGTTCGTCACCGACGCAAAGCGAAACCTCGCTTTCGTCCCCACGTTTGCATCCGGCACCCTTCTCGTCCGTTCAGGGGCTGGTACCGTCGAGCCCATCACGGCACCCGTGCTCGGAGAACACGACCCATCGATACGATCAGCGCATTCGACTCGAGCGTCATTCTCCGAAGCTAGCAGCGCGTCCACCGCATCTTCGCCCTTCTCTGGTACATCGCACGTCCCACCACAGTTTGATTCCTCGTCTCCAGCCCGGACGTTCCACACTTGTGTGTCGTCCCGCGACGATTACAGAACGCGCGCACGCTCTTTGTATGACCCCGCCGCTACATCATCATTCTCTCCTCTCGGCCCACAGGATTCGCACGACCTCACCACTCTCGGCGAGTATATCTATCCCCTGTTTTGTATCAGCGTACACGAACACTGTTGGCTTCTCGATCATGGAATTTGGGGCAAGGAAAAGTATCTCAAGGAGTTTTGGACTGTCGTAGACTGGAGTCAAGTGGTCAAAAGATTCGAGACTTTTACCACAACGACGATTTGAACGGTGGTCGGGGCGGCGGAGACTGCTTATCTACGACCGGTATTCATAACTAATCACTGTTCGCCTGAAATCCGTCCAAATTACATATATCGTCATTTAAACCGTTTCGCCCAAAAATTGCAAAGTGCTATATGCCGACCGGAGAACCTGCCATCTACCACGAACATTAACCAGACCCACTGGCGAAGAGGACAGTGGCCGAGGATGCTACCACCTCCATTCAATGGACCCACAACTCATTGCCCGCACGCCCTTGTACATCTTGTAGGTCTCACCCGAAAGCCGAACTTGGTCAACCTTGAGAGACGAAAAACTGTACGAAGGAACTTCAAAATGGATCTGAAATGCATGTGCCGGACGCGGAAATTTCGCCCTGAAAGGACACAATCAGACATTCACCCAGTAAGATGGCGAAAGAAACGTACTTGGATGTCCAAGTGCCGCGGAGCACCCAACTACCAGACGAATGTATATTTGGAATCTCCCAACGAAGTATCTCGAAATTGAGGATCAGGATTGTGGTCCACATCGCAAGGTAGGAGTATACGCACTTGTCTTCGTGGTTCAAACGTCCACGAACCTTCGATACCTCCGACGGATCCGACTCCAGATCCAGCACTCGAGATGGTGCATTGTGCCCCCGTTGCGCCTTCGCCAAGGTATAGCTCTATTCGAACGTTTTCCATGATTTTCATCGTCCTCGAGCTAAAGGTGACCGTGAAATTGCCTAAGAGCGGCTAGATTGTATTGCCCCGCAAAACGATGATACAGACGGTAGGCACACCTCCGAACTCCCCAACGGTGATGTTTGGTTTCAGAGCCAGTGGTACCGGCACGTTTCCAGCCAGTGCACCGTGCGGTAACGCATATTGATATTCCGCGAGCACGAATTTGCCATCGGGTGGGACAAAAGACAACGTCTTTTCGCGCTTCCATCGCTGAAGCCTTAGATCCTCCTGTCAAGATATCGTACGAACCACAAAAGCGACAACACTTGCCGTACACAGGGGTGAAACGCACACTCCGTCACGACGTTCGGGTTCGAAAAGCTCAGGAGCAAGTCCGGCATGCCTGTCATTATCCTGGTTCGGAGTGCTGCCATGGGAGAAACATGCGTGCCTACCGGTCAACTTGGCATTGCTTTCAATCTTGCCATACACGTTGCTCGTGAGCGTAGCCCCGTTACTGTATGAACATGAGGGTTATTTCCGATCCGTTGACCAACCAACATGACGGTGACTTGCCGTCCGACGATGGCTCGCATTTCCTCGGTGACGTCGAATAGGATTTCATTATGGTTGTGTCGGACACCGAGTTTTCTCCATGGTATGGGAGATGCAAAGGCCCCAGACGGGGCACTGGATGCAACGGAGGCTGGAAGGCAGAAAACTGGATCAGCGGTTATTGAAGTTTCGGAAATGTTTCCGCACACACCTCCAGGACGGTTCGGGCCGGACGACGCGGCTGTTGGGAGGGAAGCCAAAAGCTTCGAGAGGAGGGAAGGAGGGAGGACGATGTCGCGTAGTGCGTTGGGAGATGTCGTGAGAGGATATCCCGAAGAATCCAGCGTTTCTTCGAGGAGCTATCCGAGTTAGACCGGACGCGATGACGGTGAATGGGACGAAATCATACCTGATATACGACATCGAAATTGTCTTTGAGGGTGACCGTACTTACCGTACCGAAGTAATCATGCAGGATATCGCTGAATGCTTGCAGGAATGCGAATGCGATCAGAGGATCTGCTACGATGCGGAAGATTATTGTGTAAGAAACGAACATAACGTCGGTCACTCACCCCCACAGGAGACGCTCGCAACTAGCCGCAGCTCTCCCATTTCGACATGACAACATGCGCTCCCACCCGAAAAGTCACCGATTCCTGGGGGTACGTAGATGACGGGGTCTACGCTCCCAGTGCGAGAAGCCTTGGAGAGTTCGTTGTTGAGCGTATCGATGTGCAGCAATGGGTACGCTGGGGGGAAGGACGTGTACCCAGACTGGATGACGGGTAGTCTGCATGGTGCTGAGCGATCCGTAGAGTTGTACTACCTCGAGACACGCACCCTGACGCGTCGAGAATGATCAAACCGTCGATGGCCATGTTTAACGAGGCGAATGTGATGGATAAACACAGTAGAGTATCTCATGACGCATAGTTGCATAAATACCCATGCATATAACACAGTGATGCCTACGGACCGAGGGTATGTATTATGAGATACTCTACCGTACACGGAACCGGATGGGAATCAATCGAGTGCAACATAAATATCCGACGGATCAGAAGTCTAAGACACCAGTAGTGAACTTGGGATCCTTGGTCGTCACTAAATAAACATCGCGGCTGGCAACGACTTGGATAGAGACACGTTTGTCTCGCAAAAAGTCACTCTAGACGTATTTTCCAAAGAAAGGTATCAACGACTGAGCGAGGGTATAACTGAAGACCAGCTTTGGACCAACGACGAGAATCTGTTACGCGGGAAAGGTAGCCGGTCAGCCAGATACCGCCACACGCGACCTAGCGTACCTTTGGTGTCAAACCTTTGAAGAACGCCGTTGGACCCTCGTTGCGAATCAGATCCCTTACGACTGTGAACCCAGGGACCTTTTGCTCAAAGTTGGCATTTTGGATGCGCGTCTTGACTGTATCGAGCGGTGCAGCGACCGTGATGGATGCGAATGCACCCGCGATGGAGGCAATAAAGTTTTGAGTCCATGTAGCCTTGGAGTAATCTGTTACGCCAAGCACGTACTCCTTTGTGACAGCTGATCCACCAAAGAGCTAGAAATTGAATAGTGGTGAGTGGAGTGAAGTGAAGGCGATGATGAAGGGACATGCTGCAAACGAGCCAGGAGCGTTACGGGCCATTGTCCAGCCCCAGCCGCGGTAGAGGGTAGTACCCTCTTCCATGAATATTCGCAGGACACCGCGTCCACGAAATGCTTCCGGATTTACTTGGCGTTTGATTTTGAGTGCGTCGAGGGGGAGGAGGACCTGTGTATTGAAATTGACGGTGAGAATGTATGCAGCCCCCAAGAGTCGCAAGGGCATACCACTTCTCCTATTCCTGTCAAGCTGTATCACAGGAAATCATGCACCTGGAAAAGAATGGGGCGGACGGACGCAACGACATACCTTCCAGCGCTGGCCTGTATCATCATCTTCCCGTTCCGTTCGCCAAACGTACTTGTGAAATGGTGCTTGTAATTCCGCGAGATGATGTCGTTAAACCATGGCTGGCCACCAAATTTGTATATCCGCTGGGCGACCTTGTATCCTGCAGCATACCCAAGGCCAGGGAATAGGGAGAAGAATTTGCGACCGACAGAGGCTGTGGCGTAGTCGCGAAAGATGATGCCGTTGAATTCTGAGAACGAGACCTGAGCGGTCGAAGGAATAAGCCAAGGAATGGACGGTACGGGGAAGCTGAGCATCACCTTTGTCTTGTTGCTCATAAGCCGTTTGGCGACCGTGTCCACCGGGTGGAACACTAAAAGCTCGGCAACGCCTGGATGCAAACGGGCATCGGTCAACCTGCACGTCCGGTCATGTGGAATGCCTCACCGGATGCACCTGAGCCAAGGACACGCGCGGTGCCCGACTCTCTGCTCGTGCCAGAATGCGACGGGGACATCGTTCGCTCGGGACAAGAAGATTTTTGGTATTACAGCTGTTTTCATATGTATGTGGAAAACGGATTCTCGAAAGTCGCGCCTCGGAAACAACCGGGCAGGGACCCCGGGCGCAGCTGAGTGAGTCAATGGCTGGCTGAAGTAAACATAATTTGTTGCTACCGCACAACCGTATGCCTGCGCACCGCCGAATTGTGTTCGACAATGTCAAAGCCCCGATCCCGCTCCTCCACAACGAAAACCACACTGTCAAATACATCTGTCGCATCCTAGATGTTAGGAAGTCCCTTGTATACAAAACCCATCTGCAAAAATCACCATTGGAATGTAGTGCGCTGTAGCGTATATAGCTACTGTAGTGTGGTAGCCTTCCCCTAAGTACGTACCAATATATAATGTGCATAATCCCGACATAGCATTATGTAGCGACCATTTTCACATGACATTTTCTCCAAGTTGTACTATGTAGCAGCAGATATTGTGTACATAGATCCATATACCTGTACTACCATGTACTTGTATTTGAGATCAACATAGTATTACTGTACTAGTAGCCAGAATTAGTGACACCATTGCATCGTACTGTACCATACTAGCTTGGACACTACATTTCTATACCCTCACTTTCCATACCCTCCATCTCCATGTCTACATCTTCAATCTTGTCTCCATCATGATTATCAGCATTGGCTCCAACTTCCTGTTCCCTGACACGATCACTAGCACCATTGCTGGCAAACCCATCTTCACTGTGCTGATCAGCATCATTGACATGCTTGTGGATCACATTTAAAAATGTGCAGTTCAGAACTGCCTGCTTCTTGTCCATTGCACTAGTAATGGATGAGACTTCCACACCAATGTGCATGCTGTTGGAGTGGTGAGTTCAACATTTCACCACATCATACTTGTTGCAGACCTAGGATACGATGTGCATGGATAAGGGATGTGACTATGCAATCAACCTAATAGAAGCTAGAGGCTTCGTGGATAGAGGCAAGACAGTAGCATATCGTATACAGCTAGGGTCGAGGGCTTACGTGAGGTAACGCTTATAATGACATCGTTAAGTGTGAAGGATCTTTGTAAGAGTATCCAGGGTCTTGCAAGAGCCTAGGGCTAACACTTGACACGAGGAGTGACTTTGGAGGATAACCGTATGAACCGTGCATTCAAAGATGTGTCAAATGACGACTAAGATCTACTTGGGGTAGATGTTGCAGACCTGAGATACGTCATACGTAGATAGGGATGCGACTAGGCAAATACCCTATAGAACCAAGGGGTTCGTAGACAAAGGAGGCGACGACGGTGAACGTAGTGGTAACCGTAGTCAGGGGCTCACGAGAGGTAACGCCTATAACG